>JARJDR010008200.1:0-12817 GCA_030264135.1 Myllaena sp. GC000078 | reverse complement strand
TACGAGTGAAAAAAGTGTGCTGCAACGCAACAAGAAAAAAGCACATAATGTGAACGACACACTTATTCATTACATTTACATTACGTTATATGCCGAGTTCATTACATTACGATTACTGTCGTTTTGTGTGCGCAGCGCGGCGCGGCGTGTGAGTGTGCTCTTCCTTTCGTCACCGCTGGATGAAGAGAGGGACTCGGCTTTTTTCATTGCGCGCCGCCGCGGACGTTTGGGTGGCGTTTTCACTTCCTTCCTTTATCTCATTTCTTCGTATAATGTTGCTCGACATCCGTAATCCGTTGGTCGTCGCTCTCTCCCTTCTTTTCTTCATCGCGCGCGAAGAAGAAGAAGAAGAAGAGGGCACTCGCACTATAATGCTCGCCACTGTTTTCGCAAACGCTTGCTCGCGCCGCACTTCACCAAACGGCGCTGCTGCTTAACTCCTCACTTGATGCAATATATCAAATTGTAATTGTAATTGCTCAAACGTTCGCGATGGTCCTTTCTTCCTTTTTTAATGATGATTAAGTTCGATGTAGTACGATAGGGAAGGGCTACGTCATCATCGTCGTCGTCGTCGTCGTCGGTAAATAACGATGGGCGGACGGGGATTTGTTTTATGGCGTGTGCCCTCGTTTTTTATGTATGTCGCGTTTTGACGAGCGCGCTACTCTGTGCCTAAAGGTGTGGATCCTGCGTGATTAGCATGGATCCGATTAAATCAGCGCGGAAATACTCATTGAATCAATTTGTGTTGTTTTTAGATTATTGGTATGACATGACGAAATAAAATAAAAGAAACCGCTTGTCGCGGTGGTCCGTTGGTAGGTAGGTGGGTTGTTGATGTAGTAGATTTAGCACGGCGCACGGTGTTTGGGAAGAAGACGAAGTACGCGCACATAAAGTACGCCACGGCAAGAAGAAGAACAAGACGACGACGACGACGGGTGACGGTCTCGGCGCTGGGTGGAAGAAAGAGGTCGCTTAAAAGCAGGTCAAATTGCGTCGTCGGCGTCGCCGTCGCCTGGATCCCCTCATGTCCTTCTCTTGCGCCTTGCAACGTCTTTCTCGTGCCACGGCGCGCCGAGCAGGTTGTCGGCGGGTGTTTTATAGTCCGCGAGCGCTCTGTCACCGCTCGTTTCGCACCTTCGCCGTAAAGGATGTTCTACTAAAGCACGTCAGATTTAAATTAAATTTTACGGACTTATTCGGTAGCCGGCCGCCGCGCGCTGCGCCGTGTATGATTGATTGATTTCGTATCACTTTTTTTCCTTCCGTTTGGCTTTAATCTGTTATTGCTGCGTCAAATTATTGCTTTTTGATTCAATTATTTTTCAGTAATCATAAAATATTCTTCAACCAATTAACACCATGATTTATAAATTCAATCTACAAATATTTACAGTTGTAAACATCGCTCAAGTACAACAGATGAGAGTTACATCATGTCTTTTGTTTGCACACCTACAACACTACAACTTAGCATTATTATTTTGTATCGTTTGCTTCCCCCTCCAAGTAGTGTGCATCATCCACACCGATGTTTTACTTTCCAGCAATTTATTTCTTGGCCGAGTGTGACTAACAATAAGCCAACCATCCTACTCTACATAAACCTACCTTCTTCGTCTTCTTCGGTTAATACAAATCGAATAAGTTTCTCAACGTTTTCGATTTCATACTTATGCGTTCACCATCTTAACGCACACAATAGCTACTAATCACGCGTGCATACGTTGTATTCGGGCACTTTCATCAATATGAATGAACACCATTTCGCTCTGGGCTTTTGTTGCCCGCCTATCGTAGAACTAGGGATTTGGTTTGTCATAAAAATGTGAACAACCTCACACCTTTGTCACCTTGAACCGAAAAAAACCCATCTGGAATGCAACTAACTGGGCTGAAACTTTATACACACGTAATAAACTCGGGCAGATGCATTGCGTTCAATTAACACAACAACTGGTAATTGTGTTGCACATTTACATAAAATTTCTCTTTTTCCATTGCAAGTGAAATGCGCGCGCGCGTGTAATCTTCCAAGTCGTTGCGTTTCTAATTGAGTAAACCAAGTGTCACTTGATGCATCCTCCCTTTTACATCGTGTTGCGCGAACATACATAAAAACCAACGAGTAATACCCCGGTCGTGCTCATTTTATAATTTTTAGAAGCTAGCAACTCTCTTGCAACTTTCCCCCTCGACGGCCATGTTGAAGAAGACGAACGAACAGGCTGTTGGGTATGGCGGCAAATATGTATTAAGGATTCTTTGCGCCCGTTCGCCCGTCCGCCCGCCCGCACGATTATGAACCGGAGGGTGTCTTGTGGAGCATCCCCCTCGTGCAGTCTGTCAGCGTTGAAAAATTGTTAGCGCGCATAAACCCCCAGAACCCCAATACACGAACGAACGACACATTCGACAGGGGGGCGCTCGAACTTACCGGATCAATCAAACCCAATGTTGGGAAGTGAAGGGCAGAACAGCGGACATGCATGTGCTCAACATATAATGATGAAAGATTGGACTGGAGTTTCTTTGTTTCGTTATCGCCCTATTGCCAAGATAACGATGCAAGCGTTGAATTTAACGATTATATACAAACTTGATATTAGTGTTAATATTAACAAATAGAGTGTTTAGTTTATGGGAGAGGAAAAAATCAATGATTTGCGGCGCCCCAGCCAGAGCTATCAATCTTTAACAACTTTTCGGCCACTTTTCATCGTCGACCCCGAAAATTTATCATGCCGAACAAAAAATCTATATAGATCGTCGTCATTCGCCGTTGGCGCTCCGCACACGCAACGCAACGCGGATCGTAAAAATCTTTCCACATTTATGAGCGAACCCAGCGAGAGCGACTACTACATACTACTTTTTTGTTTCCACATCAGCACATCTTTATTCTTCATCATTTGTGGTCGTTTTACGGTTCATCCTCCTCCGCCGACATCCACATCCACCTACACATCCAAACCGAGCGCAAAACCACCCCGCAATGGAGGGCGGAATATTATAACTCTTCGCTTCGTTTCGTTTCGTTTCATCTTCGCGCTTGGAAAACACACACACACGCTGCCACGTAAACTTTATCGTCTCCCGCTGAGTGCGCGCGCGAACGAAGGAAGCGCAAGGCATATGCAAAGCTCAAAACGTCTCCCAACCAACACAAACCGATTGCCATTACGTTTGCGTTGCGTTTGCGTTGCTGAACAAAGATCGAGCGCGCTAATTTGTTCTGCATCGGAGCTGCTGGCGACGACCGTATATAGTACATGCGTGCGCGCGCTGGAATAAGTTCCTTCGTTCGTTCCTCTCCACCTCGGACACAGACACTTTATTGGCTTGGAAGTGCTCCAAAACTCTTAACCAAATTAAAACAATAGCTTACGTCGATTAAGCGCACGATCGCTTCGTCGTTGACACGCCATTAAATCATACTTACTTTATTAACGCACTGAGCTGTGCCCCCTCACCGATTGACGCTTTAAACACGATTACTTTGACGAAGAATGTTTCAATTTGTATTGGGAGAGCATAAAGCGCGTCGATAAACACGCATCGTGGAATGGAGAAAAAGCAAGGCAGGGCTGAAATTGGAGGTGAATTTCATCTTGGCAACGTAGGTGGTCGGCTCGCGCGTTGCACGGATGGATGGATGGCTCTCTGGCTGGCTGACTGGATGGATGGATCGACGCGATCGCGCCGCGCGCCGCCGAGAAAGAAGAACGAACGAACGGAGCCGTCGTTATGCGCATCTATACACGGCACACGCATTTGGTATTTCTGTAACGGTTTGTTACGCACGTCGAGCGAGTGTGCTTGGAGGCGGCAGTCGAGAGTTGTTTAGATTCTTTGTTTGATGCAGGACATTTTCAGTTTCAATCGACCGCCAATTGACATTCATGTCATACTTGAATTTAATCTTTTTATGGCAATCATACGTAAATTATCAGAAAAAGTATTGTTGGATTACATTTTCATTTAGTTAAATCAACTTTGAAAATGGAGGAATTTTAAATTTTAAACTCGCTTGCTTTTTCGGGCGGCAAAACAAAAGCGCGCGCGCCGTGTTGAGAGAGCGAGAGCGGAGCCGTCAGTGTGTCGGCGCAGCGAGCGATCCTCCCCCGAGGCGCCGTCGCAACCTTTAATTTATAAAATTAACCCCTTTAATTCATCTATATCCACATCACGCGTGCGATGGAGGTCGCACACTTGAAACTTGCATCGGGGCCATGAAAATTATGTTAAAAAAAAGCGAAGCTTGCATGTAGAAAGGGTTAATAAATGAAAGATGAAAGCCAAATGTGAAATACATAAATGAAGATGGGAATAATAATAAATCGGCGCCCGAGATGCCGACTACCTAGAATCATGCGAAATTGCCGACTCTTTCTTTTGTCGGGGCCGCTGCTTTTCTTCTCCGCAGACCAAGTTAATTATAAGTATTAATATTGACTGAATTGTGGGGTTTGCCGGAATTCCAAACCGTCGCTTGATATTATTCCTCCGACTGCGAGTGCCCCAAAGGTTTTAATTAATCTATTATTAAATAAAATACCTTTCCAAGCGCTATAAAAATCGGATGGTTATTAATAACGTTTTCCCCATTTTGAGACAAGCCATTGATATTATTTTCGATTTAACCGGAAGCCGCTTTCCCTCTTCCGCCCGCTCCCCCATCCGCGCGCAAACGCACAGCGATGTCAGTAAATATCGTCAGCTTAAGATTTAGCTAGTCGGAACGATTTCCGCAACCTTCCGGCCTTTTTCCGTGCACTCGCAGCAGCCCACACGTGACCGTCCAGTGTCGACCCACGCGCGTCCATGTGCTCCAAGCACGATAAAGAAATAAAAATAAATTTCAGATCGACTCGAGAAGAGACCCGGAAAAAGAGTAAAAGCTGAAACATACAATAAAACTTAATAAGTACGAGTAGTCTGTTGACTGAGAAGAACATGTAGTCATTAAACGATTAAGTAACGCTTCTTGATATGCTGTGAAAAAAATCAAACATATTTCAAGTCGATCACTGAATACATTGCATAGTTTACAAGTGCTCGGCAAATGCTTTGTGGCGAATCGGTGGAAGGGTAGTTGCAATCAGCGCACGCCCAACATCATGCGGCGTTCATGTAAGCGGCCGTGTGTTGAAAGTGCTCTCACTCGGCAGCCGCCGCGCTCATATAAAAATGCGCATCGATGTAATGAGGTGTAATCAAATGGCGCCCGACTTTTTGCAACCTCCTCCTTCTTCTCACTCTTTTTTCACTCTCCACTCGTATTCCGGATGCGTGAAATGCCATTAAATGTAAAGCTAAACGAAATTAAAATACTTAGAAACCGCTCACCATTGTTTGCCGTCATCAGAAAAACGGCAAATTGTGTATCGTGGAATGTGAATCGGAAATGTTTACACTTCATACAGTCAGTCGGTCCATCTGCGAGTCGCGGCGCCGCGTGATTGCATAATTAATGAGGAAGTGTGGAAAAGTGAAATCAATCGAATAAAAAAAAACCACTCGCGCATTAATAATAATTTTATGAATACGGAATGAATTTTTAATTTGAATGCATTTCACGGCTTATCGCATCCGCGCGCGGCACGCCGCCGAGAATGTGTGATGTGTAAACACGACATATTTAAGCAGCATCAGGTATTTAAACGAGCATGCGAGCGTATCTGCCGCCGCGTATCTAATAACTTCTCTTAGAGGTGAGCACGCTTACATGTAGAGCATACGCACACAGGTATTATACGTCTACACAGGTATAGGTTAGCATCTTGCCGATGCCATCCATGCGTGCCTGGGAACCACTTGGGAAGTTTCTTTGTTACACAAACACATGTTTCGTTGGTCTTATTGATTTCGATGGTTTTTTATAACCCAGATTCACATGCGTAATAACAATTTGTCGTCGATGCTATTCGATATCTCTCAAATTAATTACCAATGTGTTGATTGTAGGTGTGTCGTGTTTATTGACAGTGTTATTTAGAACGTGTACACTTGTTGTGTATGCTCAACCAATTTACGCTTCTGGTGGCTTTGACTGTGTCCTTTGTTCGAACACTTTTTAATATAACCAATGGCATGGAGGGCGCAGCAAAAGCAAAACTTCTTTCATTTAATATATTATCCATTTAGCTCGTTTCTTTTTCCCTCTGCCCCAAAACGCATTCCTTATCACACGTCCTTTCGCACCGTCTCTTTTTCTTGTCCAACAGCGCCTGGGTTGTTCGCATTCAACTCCCTCGTCGGCAACAGCAACCCACACGAGCCGAGGCCAAGAGGGGGAAAAGAAAACTGAGAAATGAGCTCTCGCATTGGGGTTGTTTCGCTTCCAACTGGAATCGGACCCTCTCCGCTATCATCCATCCCGTGTGTCTGCCTTCTATCATTTACATTCCTCTCGGCGTGTCACACACGCCACCACGCGAAGAAGAACAAGTGCTGTGTTGCGCGTTATTGGTATGTCCCATCTATAAACCTGGCATGGGGTATTGCTCGCAGCAGCAGCAGCAGCAGGAGCAGGAGGAGGAGTAGGTAGGTAGTAGTTGAGCGCATCGCGGCTGGTATAAGAGGCGTATGTGTTGGTGCAGCTATATACAATCTGCGGATGGCTGGTGGAGTTGAATAACCTTGGCCCATGTCGTACCATCCGCGGCGTGCACACACACATCCGTCGATTTCGATGCGGTTCCAATGCCTCCTCCTCCTCCTTCTCTTCTTCGACTTTGACGTCGATGTTGTCTTCTTCTTCTTTCTTGGCGCTGTTACACATGCCGCACGCCTGCCATCAATCGCATCTGGACTGTCTTCTTCTATGCGTGTTGCGTGTGTGCGTGTGTGCTAGGAGGAGATGCTTCATTTGGCGGCGGTAAATGTCTGTCATCGTTGGCGTGCGATTGTGATATTACTGTCTTACTGTCCCCCAGCTGCATTCCCTTCACAGTTCTATTTAGACTTAGCCTGTAGTGTAATACACGATGGTTGTGTTATGGTTGCATTGCACTTATTGTGGCTTGTCGTCGATCCAGTCGCATCTCTTATTTGCGTGCGCAAATTGCAATTACGCGGCGTAATTGCCGCAACATGCGTACGAAACATACGTATGGTGCACGCCCGAGAGTGGATTAGGCACCGGGCGTGCTTATGAGCTGCTGCTTGGCTGCTGGCGCACACGGCAGCCGACGATGGCTAATCGTTCTGACATTACACTAAGTGCTTTACTGTTTGTTACTGTTAGTTGCCGCTCGCGCGCGGGCGAGTGACTGACGCCTGCGGGAAAAAAAGGACACAACATTCACAGCTTGTCGTTGTCGTCGTCGTTGTCGTCGTGGTTTCGTAATCATACAAAGAGAGGAAGTTGAAAAGTAGCTACTTACCCACATATATAGTCGAGATGCGCACAGCGTAATGAGAATGAGAGATTTCATTACGTAATCGTGGCGATGACTCTAAAGCAGGTAAAACAAAGAAGTGTTAAATACGAGCAGGTATGTTGTTATCAACAAGGCCAGAAGAGCGCTCGCATTTACGTACTGCATTGAATCGCAATTATTTGCATCCGATTGAAATCGGAATGTGAACAAACAAGCGCGCTTCAAATTTAATATCCATCTCATTCTCAAATTGATGCGCTGGCGGGGCTGGGAATAGCCATTTAGTGTGTGTGCGTGTGTGTGAGTTGGCGCCGGCCCCGGTCTGAATTATTATCGCTCCGGCTGCAGCGCGCCATCGCATTGGCATTCGTTATGGATTACGAATTACGGGATTGGATTTTCGAAGCAGTCCTCCGCATACACAATTACATTCTTACTCATACATACGCACAACCGTGTCTATGTTCATATTTCGTGTAATCATTACATGAGGATTGATACAGCAGCGCAATTATTATGGAGTATTTAGCGCAGCAAACTGTAATCTATGATGATGTTGATGATTTAAGGCGTTAAATGCAAAATAATCACAATCATCATCATCAATATAATATAATATCTCATTTAATTGGTAAGTATATAATTTCAGAGAGTCAAAGCAAAGCGCGACTTATTTATAACCAAATCAATTAAGCGTATTATTATAAATAAATAGCGTTAAATTTAGACGTTGTCTACGGCAAAGCGCGCGCGCACGAGGCAACGAATATGCAGCCGGAGATGAAATTGTTTCTATTTATATAGCGCCGGCCGTGCGGTCGACGAGCGCGCAATGGCGCCCGATGGCATCGATTAAATTATCGACGTGTACGTATATTTTGTACACATAATCGGTGGCGCACGCACGCACGCACGCACGCCCGTCGACAATCGGCCGTCAAACTCGGGCACTGGGCACGCGCTTGCCGAAAATATACCACCGAATTCAAATTTGAATTTCAAAAATATGCAGCACGCCACACCACACCACGCACTGCTTGCGGGATGACCAATTCGCAATTCAATTCCCAACCCCGCCCCCGCCCGCAACGAAATCAGTAGCTCCTGATGCGTATGACAAACACGCATTGGCAGCCGCGCAAATTAATTACCATTCAGCGGTGACGGTTCGTTTTTTGCGCACACATTATTATATAGTTTTCGACTGGTGTATGTTGTCGCCGCCATATTTATAATGACTCACACGCACACGCACACGGGGCGTCGATAATAATGAATTGCGCGTGCGTTTCGTCCCAACTTTATGATCCTTTTTATTAGCGGACACATAGGGGTATTATTCCGAGTGTGCGCTGGTTATAAATTCCGCACGCCCGAACTCGCTACGAATATTATTATATCGCGGGCAGCGAGCGCGCACGCGTTGCACAAGTGGTTGTTGGGAGATTTTTACGAGTCGGATGAACTTTTCCCCCGAGCGCGCGCGCGCGCGCAGCCGCACACAACACCTTGACGCACGCCGCGCGACCACAAAGGATTTAAATCGTGTCATAAAACAAGTTAATTTCACTGGCAAATATAAAAACAGATTTCCAGCCATTGTATGAAAAAATATAATATAATATATCAGAGTTCAATCACCGGCCGTAAATAATTAAGTAATGAATTAAATGCATCGCGGTAAATCATTTGCTGGAGCTTAATTGATTTCGCGTTAGAAGTTTTCCTGATGCGAGATGATGAAGGAAAGCATACCGCCGCATTGCAAGACTATTTTAAGTATGCTGGTGCTCCTTGTTCGTCGTGTCGATTGCGCTCTTCTCGCGCATTCATGTGTTGCATATGTGTGTGGCTCGCTGCGGTGCGATGCACTTTGAGACGTCTCTCATTCGTGTGGCACAAGTGGATTGTGTGCGCTCGGCGCACAAGTGAACTGACTAATGAGTGAAGTGAGCAAACGACGACAACGACGACGACGACGATGACGCCCGTTATAATTCGCCTCAATGCGTAAAACTATGCAAGAGGGCTGTAAATAAAAATTGCTAAATAAATATCAGATTTTAATCCGCGACGTGGTGATTAATTTAAATTGGACGAAAGTGAGTCGGGAAAAGTTAGAATGTCATTCAAGCATTTTTTCCTCCCAGCCGACGCGAAACCAATTAAACTAACCGAAACTTAATTCTAAATATCATTTATATTTCGTGGAAATTTCTTGCTTATTTAATTTCATTCTCAGAGCCCTCTCTTTTTTCGTCGTCCGACGACGACAATGTCGTTCGCATTGTCGTATTTCGAGGCTTTTCCAACTTATGCTTCGTCGGCGCACTGCTGCCACAGCATTATCCAGACCAGCGCTGTGCGTTCTTATCTTTCTCTCAAATTTAAAGTCGAAGGAGCAGTAGCAGCAGCAGCACGCTGGTGTGAAGAGGCTCGCACAAAGAAAACGAAAGAGAACGAACGAACGACAGAGCAAACCGAAAATAAGTTGGCGTGCCGTGGCAACGAAGAGACGAGCGGAATTTTTAAGTAGCTTCATATTTAAGAGATCTTTAGAAATGAGGGGAAGATGGGAATCAGAAGGGGAACCGCATCGCATCCCGCGCACGCGCAAGCACGCCAAACACCGATCGCGTGAAGAAGCCGGGACGCACGCGCGCGGGAAGCTGTTCATTCCAGCGCAATGTATGTATGCGTGCGACGAAGTGTGTGTTTGTAGGCGGGGGCGGGCGGACTGGCGGCGTCACAGCTAAGAGGAGGCAAGATGAAGAGACGAAGAACAAGACGCAGAAGGAGGATGCTAACGCAGTTCGTACGGGCCGTTCTTTACGCGCCCGGGCTCTGTTAACACTTACGGCGGATGGCGAAAGGATGCTGTGTGGCCTTTCGTCGGCGGCGCGCGTGTTACGTTGAGCGTTTACCCATTTACGACGCGCTTTGTTCTTTGCCCACCACCAGCTCGTCGATCTTAACTGCAGTTTTGATAGCAGCGAAATCGCATACATGCGCTGTACTTATCTACTTGTATTTATTAGTACTTATCACAATTTTATTGCAAATTATATTTATTACCGCACCGTTTTACGTGTTTAATTCATTAAAAATTGTGGTTGACTAGGGCAGAAATCATGCACGTTATAATTATGGCGAGTAAAAGTCAAGATCAACGCAAACAATTAACAATGCGGTTGTTCTTTTTTCAAGGATTCCACTTTTTATTGCAAACAACGACGAAAGGCTGCTGTTATAATTACAATACGAATGATACCTACATGGGTAATTGTCGTGCACTTGCAATAAAAAAATGCACAAGGTATATAATTAACAAGCGTTACGAGCATCTTCGTCCTTGTCGTCGTTCTATCTTTGATGATATCAATAGCCATTATTGCAATAATATTATATCATAAATAAAAACTACCGGTTGATGCTAGTCACCTGATTTCAACCTCAACAGCCTCAACCTCCAGCGCATAAAATATTTAAAAAACAAATTTAAATAAATTATTCAAACATTGGCGCAGTGTAGCCGCTAATCGTTTACACTCGCAATTTGCAATTCGCGCGCGACTCGCCCAACCATAAATCGTTGGAAATGTCGACGCTCGACGCATTCGTCCGCCATTTGCTCTTGACCGCACGATATATAAACTATATGCGCGTTTACACTGCTACTGACAGGCCGCGGAGGCCGCTGCTTTGAAACTGATGCGAAATTCCATGCACAAATTATAATGACGTGCATTTCTGGGGCCGTTTAAAAAGGCACCAAACCTTACTCAACACGTATAAAATTAATCTGCCATCATCATCCTCGTCGTCGTCGTCGACGTCATCTTGGCGCAAAACATTTTTGTCGGCTGCGCTTTTTGTTCGCATGCGAATGCGCGCATATATGTGGATGAATGTCAGCGGTTTGCCGGTTTGATATTATATTAGTTGGAAGAGGTTGCCAGGTTGTTCGTCGTCGTCGTCGTCGTCGTCGGCAGCGCGTGTGTTCGTTCGTTCGCCTGCTCGTTTGGTTGTAATAATCCTCACGGCGGCCAACAATGAGTGGAACGGAAATGGAACGGAATCGGTCCGGCGTGCGGTAGAAGAGCGCCGCGCTGCCGCCATACGCGATGACACCACTCCGGCCCCGCTGTTGTAACACGGGCACAAATTTAATGTCGCGAATTGCGATGAACCCGTTCGCTTTCCGCCGTGCGCACAACGGAGAGCACCAACTAAATGCTAAATCGTTAGCAAGATGTTAAAACGTAAATGTGTTTATGAAACTATTTTCGGTTGGCATGAAAAATCTCTGCAACATGAAATGATTATCACTCAATTAATATTCCACATAATTTTGAAGACGTACTTAAATTCTTTGAGGACCTGGGTGAACATGAATCGGGAAGGAATCATTTATTTACACATTCCATCACGGTGTAGTTGAGTGGGTGAGCTTGAAACAAAGGCAGCAGGTAGACGCAGAACACACGGGTGTTTGCGGCACGTGCCGCACGAAACGACATCGACACGGCGCGCTTCTCATCAAGGCGCGCATCTATGACGTGTGCACACGACGCAATAATAGTATGCAGGCAGGGCTCTCCTCTCTGCACACATGTGCATACGATTGGCAGGCGCGCGCGCGGCGGGTGTGAATAATGCACGAGCTCATTTGTTGCCTTGTTATTGCGAAGCACCTCGACGCCCGCGACTCTTGACGAACAAGGAAGGCAGCGAGGAGTATCGACAGACTAATAATAATAGCGTTCGTTCGTTCGCTGCCTATAAGTAGCTTCCACCAAACGTATGAATAATAACGAAGAATCCAAGAGGCTGGGCTCGCTCATTGTCAAATGGAGTTGGTGGCGATCTGCGTTCATATGTTTGGTGGTTACGAATAAAATGTTGAATGCAAAAAAACGCGCCGGTGAAAAGAAATTGTGTGCGCAGAGCGGTGCCGGTTCATCGGAGTCCGTGCGCTATACAAAAGGATAACAAAAGGTAGAAGAGATCTGGCGTGGAGATTGGATAATGCACAACCGCCAGCCAACCAGCTAGCCAGCCAGGCAGCCCATCCAACCCAGCCAGACGAGGTGAGTGAGGTGCATGGCTTTAGGAAGACTACTCGATGTGTGTAAATTGTTCTCGACGCGCGCCCAGACGTTATTCGACCGGAAATGATTCGAATTTCGTTGTTTACCTGTGTTCTCGATATATATTTTACTTGCTCTCGAACCTCATTTCTTCCACAATTAACCCAGTTATGAAGACTAATTAATTATACACATTAATAATATAATAATCGCTAATTAATTCGTTACAATTCCATAAGAAATGCATACCGATTCGGGTGTCGAGTAGACGAAAAACAGCTCGCTGTTAATTTAAATAGTTAATTAATGAGTCTCCGGCGCATGGCTAACATGTAT
>JARJDR010008142.1:0-12364 GCA_030264135.1 Myllaena sp. GC000078 | reverse complement strand
ATTATTCAATTTGTGTTCAATTCCGTGAATTTCGATACGCAAGTTTGATCAAGTTTCACATCGATTGGTAGGTTTATTAGTTGTGTTTAGGTGTGGGCGGGTTTTAGTGACATGTATTGTGAACAATTATCGACAAATTGTATTGAACATTACATTTAGATTGATATTCTGTTATAAACGGGCTGAATTCTATTGATTATCATTTTATTTTGCAATTTCTTTTGATAGATAAATCCTAACGTCAAAATACTTCATAGACAAGAAATATAAAATTACAACAAAAATAACACATAAGAAATTTATTCTCCCCAATACATAGTACACTCTCCGAGTATTTGACATAAGAATCATAAATGAAAAGCTAATTTCTTTTTCTGCTAGCATAAAATGTTTAACTTAATCTTTTAGATTGCCGTAAGCAACTTCCAGTGTGTGCCCTAGAAGGTTAATAAAAGAAAGATACAAATCGACCTCTAACACAAATTACATATATACACAATCCTTTAATACTTTTCATTAAAAATAATAAGAGATTATGCGCATTAATAATGTGATGCTTCCCAATAAGCATGCGTGTATCCACTAATACGTATGTGATGGACTAGTACAAGTAACTATGAATTATTCTAACATACCTTATTATTGTCGTAAACTGATATAGTATTGGAACAATGTTAATGTATTTGACTTGCGACAATAGAGTGTCATCAAAAATTAATAACCCTGTTCGTCAAAATGCATTGTTTTAATATCCATATGATACATCCAATATGTATATGTATTCCAATAATAACTAATAGATTTATTCCACACTCATATAACTTTCAGTAGAAGTGCAAAATTGAAATAAACAAAATTTGCCGAGATTGTTTTGTTACATTCCACGCGATTCTTATTAAAATCATGTTGCGCTAAAGTATTCGTTCAGAACTACAAAAATTTCTTACTGCGTAGCTATTATTCTAAGTAGTAATAGATAAGTAGTATAAGTAATATATAATATATTAAAATAAATATCTCAATTTTTGGTCATTTACATATATATCAAATCGCTTTATGCTCCATTCCAATGGCATTGTGACCTTCCAGTGTCAACGAATTTCGAAGCCGTCCTTCCCACGCACGCGTTTAATAGGCGAACAACTGCTGCCCACTACATAATTATGCCACATGCATCGCACTTGCTTTTGCTCTTATTGCTCTCGCCAACTAGCGGTGATTTTGTTCCTTCAAAATATCGCTCTGGTATAAAATTTTCTTTTGCGATTTAATATGCGTGTTATTTTCGAGCGATAATTGACGGATGTGCCCGTGCAAAAGGCATTTACGTGGCATGTGCTTTTCAGCGTGATGTTAGTTTTAGTTAATATCATATGTATGTATTCGTTCATGCAAAGTGTATGGTGGGTACTCGTATATCACGAGTTGTACTAATTATAATATTCCGATATGCGTCATATTTAAATACGATTTAAGTACTATTTATATAAATTTGTATGTAATATGCTAGAAATTCACCGAATTGCTTCTATACAAATTCGATATGAATAGCATTCAGTTGAGTATTGCATTAATACACATTTTGCTTGTCGCAGAGTCGAAACCAAAGATTTTCCTCTTGCTGTTGAAACGTGAACCAAGCGCAAAAACGTCGAACAATGAACTTTGTTTGATATACATATGTAGATTTTACATTTGATATGCCACGCGTGGGCGCGGTGAAAAGGGTACATCAAAACATTCAACAGAAACCCGGAAGGGATCGATCCCGATTTCATCAATTCGAGAGTGCACAAATTCAAATTCTTACCTACTTACAATATCTATACTCGCACAAGCACTTGATGCTCACTAGAAAGTTCCTCGGCGACTAAATATCACCCTTTTCAATGGCGTGATTGATATCGTTCACCAGCCTGCCGAGTGCGGGTCGGTACGGTGAGTCGAGCGCAAACACTGCATCCAGGAAGCGTTCGTCGGCGAAGAACTGAAACACGGAGTCGATGCGCGCAATGGACTTGTCGGTGAGATGCTTGCTGACCAGCCGGATGAGACAGGCACGCGACTCCTGCAGCGCGCCCACCAACCAGGCGCGATCATACGTAAACTCCACCTCGTAGAAGCTTACAATCGCCATCGCCGCCATTTGAAACTTGTTTTTGAATGCGCCCGCTTGTTGCAGCTCCTCGGCGCTAAAGTGCCCGTTGCGGTGCGTCACCGCTAGTTTTATGACGATTTTGATGATGTTTTTCACCAGTTTCTCCGCTTTTTGCTTATTATTTGTCTGGATAACGACCCAAAGTAATAATCACAACATTTATCACATTTCCTATGAGACTTACATATTCTTTGGCTAGCCGGTACAAGTTATCCAGAAGAGATGAGGTGTTGTCGTCGATGAACGCCTTGGCGACGTTCTTTGTCGCCATTCGCGACAGGATCTTCTTTTGGGCGCGCAAACCAATGTCGCGCGCTTTGAACGCGTTCTCGCCCATAACTGCAAGGACGTGCAAGACTATAGTCTCACCTGATGGATTGTCGCGATTGATTCGCAAGCGTGTGCAGTGCACGAATGTACAACACTCGCAAAAAAGTAGGCGATGCGCGAAAACAGTGAATCAGCGAACGAGCACGAATCACCGCGCGTGTGTGCACAATGTACGCGAAAATACGAATTGAATTGAGTGACAAGGTAGGCTATTATAGTCAAGGCACGCCAAACCACTGCACCTCAGATTAGATAAGGAAACAGTTGCGTGGCGCACTCGATAAAAAACCAAGTGCAGGAATGATGATTAATAAGTACTCGTTACTCGTATATTTGTTTTGGTTGATTTATGAGTATTTAAAACCGTTTCCAAACCCAAACAAGTAGCGAAAGCGCTAACGCTCTCGACTCGTTTTCTAATTACTGCAATTTGGGCCATATAAATGTTTTGATAGAATGGAATTTAATTGTTTAAAACTCACATGGTTTGCTAATTAAACATCGATTACTCTTGACTACTTTTTAATTGTTTTATAAAGATGAGGGAATTAACACAAACAAACAGATTTTAATGTTTATTAAAAAATTATTAGAACAAAAATTGCATATTACCTGAATCCAACATTGGTAACACACAAGACAACAATAGTGCACAAATGGGGACAGCGACACACTACAAAATTGGCATTTCTGTCAAAGCAAAATGAAACCATATAGAAATCGAGATTAAATTGGCTCGGGAAAAGGAGTGCACTTACACAAACATCCGCTGCACTCGTTGGCGATGCATTGATAGATCACCCAGGACTCCAACTCGACAATGGTGCTCATCTTGACGAGATGCGCATTCAGCGCCAGCCGAACGAGAGTGCTATGATTTAATTAGTGCGCCACGCGAGTTGATAAAGAACTTCGACTTCCGCTGCTGGCAATTTCTCGCGAAAAGTGTGGTAGCGCGGCAGAGTTGTAAATTTTAACTTAATTATGAGGCGGCGCGTCGAATGCGTTAATGATGTGAAGGAAGAGCTTAAGCTCGAATGTGGGGTAGTAGGTGTTTGCAGCGCTCCTGAAACAATAATGAGAAGATTTACAATTAATCTTGTTTGCCATCACGTTGGTACTACGCATATTGTACGATGCGTAAACTATGCACAAACAGCGCTTATAAATTGATTTCTTTTTGAAATTCGCAGAGCAGAATGCACTTCCTCTTCACATTGTAAACGAATGCAATTAAGCGCTAAATCAGATTACATAGAAAAAGAGATCGCAATTTGCAAGGATTTGAGTTCGAGTTTAATTTCTAGCTGCATCATTATATTTATTGAAATGCTCTTAGCTTTCTGGGAATAATTGAATTCTTAAATATATCGGGAATAGTTGGTAAAAGCTGTTCAACAAATTAAACATTTAAATTTTATCATCAACAAATGAGAATTACTCATAAAATTGCATTTGGAAAATAATGTTTTGATAGGAAACCAGTTACAATGAAATTGAAAAGTATGGTGCGTTTCATATGTGCGAAAAGGAAACCCCTATGGTATTATCCTTGCTATTTCTTGTCGTATGATGTTGGCGGGTTGTACGCATCAAGCTGGGAAAATCAATAGAAACACGCGGTCGTCCTGCGGTGGCTTTGTACTAGCGGGAGTCATACCCCTTGGCATGACTTCGACGCCGCGCATTGTTTTTGTCCTCTGCATACGTTTTCATCGATATATATTATCGTATAGCCCGGATTCCAAGAACGGCTTAAAAAACCCAATGTCCAACGTATACTTATAGGTGTATTTAGGGACGATAACAAGCTACCGCAACGCATTATGCAGTTGACAAGCCCTTTTCGTCCTTTATACCAGTATAAACCAGCCGCATGACAAGAGACGTGCAAGCTCCTTAACAATCGACTAGCTGCGCAACGGCTAACGACTACACAGCGGGTGGTCTAGCTGGAACATACAAAGTGAGTGTCCTTTGTTGCGCATAAGAAGTCAAAAAATAGGAACTTGTGGAAATTTTAACGCGCAAAATGGGAAAATTCTAATTGGTGATTAAAAATCTGACCGAAAATCATATATATTTAACAGAATAACCATCCCTTAATGAATGCGTCCACCCACGCATGTCTACGCTTTTGTTCGTCGCCGGATGCATTGTTGCGATCATGTGCACGCTGACATTAACTGACGAGCGCGCGCGTGCGGGCGTGTGTTTCGGATTATTTTCACCATTGTAATTGGAGCTGCTGTGATGACCTTGCGCACCTGCCAAGGGTGTTTGTGTAACATCAATACTCAAAACTGTACACACATTTCTTATCAACACATTCCACGAACCAAACTGGATAGTAATTGAAAAGTTGTTATAAAAACAGTAATGCATGGAATATTAGCCGAGAGAAAATGCAGTCTGGTAAAGTAGAAATAATCCTATTATTAAAAAAGCCTGACATTAGCAGCCAGAGTTTTTTTCTTCGGGTAAGAAAAAGATTGACTATTGGACACACAATGTGATATTACCGTGCGTGTGCGTACATACTCGTACAATAAAAACACACGTAATTATCTCTTTTTGTGTAGTAGATTTAATAATAGGACATTCACTGTGGTAGCGAAGGTACTAGCGGGTATTATCAATCTTTCAGCTCTTTACATTCATGGCAGTATTATAATGTGACTCGTCCTATGGGCCGCGGGCCGGCTAGGTCGGCCAGCCGGCCCAAGCAAAGTTGATTAAAGATTTAGAACGCGCCCGTGGGGCCCCTTCGTTGCGGCTGGCACGCAATTGAAGTTGTTGCGGGTCAAGGACTGACAGCGCGTTTCACGCATTGGTTTCACGGCTTAGGTCTAATACCTAATCTCTGCTTATTTTTCTTTTCTTTTTTCTTTTTGAATTAAACGGAAAATTGGTATTTATTTTGAAATAATGACAGTTAGATAAAAATAAATATTATATGTAACAGAATAAGCAGAATCTGAAGAAGCTTAACGTAAAATAATATCTAGCGTGTTTGCAAATTTCTTTATACATTTATACATTGTATAAACATTTTAATAATAAATATTTGTGGGAGGTGAAGCCCTTTTGACTCTCATGCAAGAATTTAATACTTGTGCAAATTACAATGCGTGTTTATGTTATTCAGGTTCTCGTATCTACTCCTTGCCCGAAACGAATTAAATTCGTTTTTATTCAGTAAAATATTTATTCAAATATAAGCATTTTGAATCAATTTCTCTACACTATAACAACATCCCAACGAACTTTGTATTTATGTTATATTATCCATGTATAATTACGAACATAACGCATTTTTATATCAAAAAACAAAGAAGTAAACAAGATACATGGTTGGTTAAACAAATAAAATATTTCATTATTACTTACAATAAGTTTTGAATATTACATGTATGTCTTCGAGTAGTAAAACGTCAACATTGTCAAATGTCTAGTTGGGAGAGATCTAAATTTGCTACAAAACTATATTTTTAGAACTCGCACGAAACCCAATGAGTGCGTGCTCCCTCGATAATTTTACACGTCGCACAAGGGGAAGAACGACGCGACGAGCAGGATCCGGAGCACGTAAGGGTCGCGTAACAGCTTCCTGTCATGTTTCCTGCTCCCGTGTCACGCCGAAAGTGGCATGCTCGAAGTTGCTTGTTGGGCAACTTCAGCCCGTATTGTTGCCCAAGTTCTTCTTCATGTTTTTTTCTTCTTTGCTAGCCGGCTGTTTTGCAGCCGTATTGTTGAGAAAGCGAATAAAATTTATACACCTATATGCACTTCGCTAAGGTGTAAGTTACTATTTTTATACAAGGTGATAATCCGAAATAATTATTTTTAAGTTGATTGAAATAAAAATCAGTTCATAAAAATTTATTTTATATTGTTGAATAGCTTGGTGGAATTATTCAACTAGAAATTGACTATGACATAAATAAGATAAAAACGATTATTATAGTAAAAGTAAACGAACTCCCCGTATAAGTTGCATTCAAGAAGGGAAAAATGCATTAAGAAGACAGCTGCGGCACTGAGGCGTAAACATATTGCATATAAAAGCAACCGTCTTGTCGACCGCTTCCAGGTGGCATTGCTCTTCTCTTCATTCTTCGCCTGTTCTTTAACGGTCGTTTTTGGGCGCGTGCCATCCGGTTACTCATAACCATTTCTTATAATTGCTATTCCTAATTTGCATTGTTTCGGTGTTATATTTCTACAATTCCGACTCGTTTCGAGTGATTAATCAACCGCATTTCGACTAATAATAAATTAGTTCTCAAGGCTAGTAATCTAGCACATGGAATAAACATACTATACATTTTAATAAAGATTGGCAAGCCGCCGTTATTGTTACACTATCATATTATCGTGCGAAGTTTATTTTTCGCGCATGTATCGATAACGGTATCTTTCATTAGGTGTATATATAAAATACTATTAAGGAATCTTTATTAGTAATCGATACTGATCGACAACATGCTTCTAGTGTTTCACGTCCACGTCCACGTCCACGTCGCGTCGGTGAGTCCGATTCGATTATGAAAATACGTATTCTAATCATGGACGCAACACACTATGGAATACCAAATGAATAGTTAAAGCGGGATCACGTTCGAAAAGCGATATCAAAGCGCCCGTCCTGGTTCGCATTCCGTGCGCGTCTTCGCCTGTTATTGACCGTTCAGCCTTGTCGTCTACACACTCATTTCC
Organism: Myllaena sp. GC000078; assembly: GCA_030264135.1. NCBI lineage: Eukaryota > Metazoa > Arthropoda > Insecta > Coleoptera > Staphylinidae > Myllaena > Myllaena sp. GC000078. The sequence continues at coordinate 5,157 of JARJDR010008142.1, read as the reverse complement.
ATACACATTCTCGTACACATCATACTCGTACGTTGCGTCGCGAGGTAGTTATGCATATATTAAGGTAGTCGAAGTTCACTCAGGCGTTTATACTTGCCGGACATTTATGCACAACATGAAATAAATTAGATTCTATATAACGTAAAAGCATCGTAATCAATATGAGTTAAAATTCTATATTATTATTTCATTTCGAAAACATTTTGTGTAATTTCCTCATTCATGTATTTTAATTCTACATTACGATTCTGAGAGAAATTCCGTAACTTTCATGGCAGGTGTATGCGCAAGATGGCACGGCGAAGGAAGAATGATAGCCGTAATGAGAATCGTAATAACGCAAACAATGCGTATCACTAGCGAAAGACGTGAGGTACCATCTTGTATACTAATTGTGCATTCGTTGCTCATAAAAACTCAGACGCGTGACAATGAAATTAATTTCAACCAGGTTTATATATCGTATTATTTAATGGAATTGCTATGCGATCGTTGCAATATTCGTATTTAACCAGGAATTTAGAATTGAAAGGGCAAATTAATATTCTTCCATCGATGCACTTTGATTAAATGCTGCAAAACAACACTTCGTGTCATCGCATAGTGCAATTAAGTTTTATTGCACGCCAAATTGCAATATTACAAGATACCTAGTAGCTATGGGTCGATACAAAACGGACACTTTGCTCATATCACCGTCGAGTGCGCGAAAATCAAATGACATGAATGAACGCATCCGCAATATCGGCGATGCAACAAGCCAGCCAGCGAGAGTAACGGATCACGTCGGTCGCGTACATGCGCGTACTACTCCAACTTCCGCATTGCAATTTGATCCGCCGCGGCGTTGAGTGGCGAACATGCAACAGAGCATACCTAATGCCAATCTACTATACCTTTGGCGCTAGCCAAACCAATTCAAATTTAATTTCAATTTGCTTTGACTCTGTTTGAGTGGCAATGTTGTTTCTAACTCTTGCTTACCGTGGCGAACGTTCAATAAAAGCTTGGTGGAGGGAAACATCCAACATCCAATCAAAGGTGTGTCCGCGGAGCGCTGTCGATAAGTTTTCACAAACACACACACACAGAGAGAACGTGGGTGGCGCACAACTCGAGGGGCGATTATGACGCAATTACGATGCGATGGCAAATGAATGGGTAACGTGCGTGCGCGGCGGGCGTCGCGACGACGATGGCAACGAATACCGGCGTCGGTGATGATGCGACTGCGACTGGCAGGCGAACGCTCGTCGGTCGTCGTCGTCCTCGTCGTCGTCGTCGACGCCGCCGCGCCGCGCCGTGGATATTGTGGGAGTGGTGGCGTGCGGCGTACGCAACGCGACTGCCACTGATCTATCTCCTGCCGTCCTATTTGATCGCCGACGTGTGGATGCAGGTGGGATGCTTTTGCCACCGGCGCCCACCGTTGCGTTGGTTACGGAATTTGCGATCTAATCAGGCGTGCACCTACCCTAATAGGCAATCGTTTCAATCTAATTGCCTCTCGATATCGATTCGAAAATTGAAATTGCATTTTAATTTAATTTTTTATAGTTTCAAATTTTGGTGTGAATTGAACTAATTAGGAAAAATGTCATTAAGTCTTATTTTTAATGAACGAACAGTTTGTGTTCAATTTATGCTAGCTTACAATTACATACACTATTGTGAGTTGCATTGCATATTTTAGAAATTAATTACTGTTCTTTGTTCCAAGTATGAGAAATTGCAAATGTGGGTGAAAAGAAAATAGTTAAACATGTGATACGCACTTTATATCATTTCGACTTGGTCCCAACAGAAAAGATATTAGACAAAGTGAAAACTTGCGGTAGCATATTTTTCACATCGGCAAAATTAACCGACAAATGTTGGTCGAGCCAACTTTGTGGATTGATGGCAACTGGACTATAAGATAAATATGTATGCATACAGATGATTATCCATTATACATTGTGATTACATCTTAGCGAAATCCTTAATCTTCTCGTACGCGTCCTTTGCCGCGTCAGCAATCTTGTCGCCGACATTCTCCAATTTCTCCTTCACTTCTTCTGTCACCTTGCCCGCATCTAATTGAGCCTAATCGCAATTTAAATGTTTAATTGTATCAAAATTAAGCTGTTGATTTCACTTACCATTGTACTGTCAAATAGGGCAAAACACAAGAAAATTACACAAATCGCTAGCAACGCCTTATTCATCTTGAGCTCGTGATTATTATGCGCGGATAGAATCGATTGATGCAGGTTAGCAGAGTGTAGGCGAGTCCATCTCAACATCACGCTTTTATATGCTGCAATTTTGGAGGACAATCAAATTGGGTATCAAAAGGAAGCTCGTTAATTTTAACCACCAATTTACAGTGCGCAATTGTAAACTACGCGGCGTTCCATAATCGAATAACAAATGTCTGTCAATTGTCGTTTTTTATGTTTGCAATTCTTGATTGTGTTACATGAATGGCTCTATCATTATCTTTCGGTTTGTAAGCCATGCATTTCGTATAATTAAATTTACTTTGCTAGGATTAACATCGTTTTTTAACGATTTTATAATTGCATACATGAAACATTATTTATCAAAGCGATTGCGTATCAGCTGATAGCCACGTTTAAGTAACCGCTTCACGGCAACTTTGTTGGTCTGGACAAACATGAAACCCATTTCGATCATACAAATAAAAATCGCGAAACCAATGCCGATGCCGTAGGTGAGCATCGCAAAGTACACATCGATCAAGCTGACACTGCGATAGGTGCCGCCGTCGCCGTCGCATTTCGGTTTGTCCGTGTAGGTAAGTCGATAGATTCGATTTGATATACCATATTCCTTGAATTTACTATAACTGCAAAAATTGCAGGCTTTTAAGCACCCTTGGGGTTTGGTGATATATTACTTACGCCATGATAACAATTTCCTTAAACGGCGCCCTTTTGCGAACCATCATATACGGCTCGATCTGGCTTAGGTATTTAATCTCCACCAATCCGCATTTCTCCTCCTCCATGTACGTCTTCGAAATCAACTTGTAGATTTGATCGCGTTCCGCGTGGAATGCGAAGAATTCGGTGCGCATACGCTCGACGCCCACCGACGAGGGTAGGAAATTCTCCGGTTTATTAGGCGGGATGATCTTCTCCTTGAAGATGGCCTCCTTCACTTTACCAGTTTGAATCGAAAAGAAAAACTTGGTATATGGCATATTATCAGCAGCCAATTTGATGTTGGTGGTGAGAAGATCATCCAACGTTTGAATACTATTGCTCGTCGATGTTAGCAGCGATACAATGCAAGCCGAGTAGGCTGTATAAATGAAAAGAAACGATAAGAACGTGCAGAATGTAATGATACGTCCCGACAAACTCAACGGTTCAGCTTCATTGCCCTGTTGGCACACGGCGCCGATCTCCAGCTGGAACACCTCCAGCGAGTTCGGTCTCAGAACAGTCGCGTCACTAGCGGCTTCGTGCGCCAGCATTCGCCACTCGTATTTAACTGCGGTGAGCATACAGCCGAAGATCACCGCTAGCAGCAGCGCAGTGGACAGCCACAGCTTCAATTCGAAGGGCATTGTAAGGATGTTGTTAACCAGCGAGAGCGGTGGTGCTTTCAGCACAAACTTGCTGGTTGTTGGTATTGGGCAAGCGGCGTAGTCAATGAAAGAGATGCGATCGGTGGTCATGTAGCCGACGGTGCCGGAGATATCCGCCACGCTGCTCTGTAGATCGCCGATCATGTAGTTGTATTTGGCGCCGTTTGGCGGGCGTGTGCCCCAACCGGGCGCGTAGGTCAACCTCAACGTGGAGTTCATCACGTCCATGAGGTGGTGCATAAGAAGAAAGTTGTGTTTGGTAATGGGGTCCTCGGTGAGAAAGCGCCAGTCCTGCAGGTGGTGGATGCTGCGCGGAAATGTCATCACGCCCGTCGCGGTAATGGCGTAGTGTTGCCGGTAGTTGGCTCTATCTTCGTAATCATGCAGAATTTTCAGTTGGGTTGTGTAACTACCGTTTACCCATGTACCGATGTTATCGTAATAGTACATAGTGGAATTAAGCACCCTATAAGGAGAGCGTAACAAGTGAGGTGACTTTTTAGAGAATAAAAAGATACGACTATTCATGTAAATTGGTAGTTGTTCCGGAAACGAATTCATATCACTGATAAATATGAACCATCTGTAGGGAAAGGGCAGAAGGTGTTCTCGTCCCTAAAACACTTAATTGAAATTGGCTACTTGACGTTATTAGAACAGTTTACCCCCGAAAAGAATTCTGTTGCATTATAACAATCAAGATCAATGATGAAAAATTCATGTTCTTTGATGATTACAGTTTTATTGTAGTGTCGGTTTAGTAAGCCTCCTTGTAAATTATTTTTCGATAGAGTTTTTATTAAATCTCTGAGATTCTCTACAAGAAAATACTCATGTGATAATGTATATTGCATTTTGTACAATAAATACCTGATCGCCAGCATTCCAGGAACAAATTCAATTTCAACGGATTACGATGTTCATGTAGAAATGCAAAGAGCCCATTTTCTATCGCATGATTTTTCAGGCAATTACAATTAACTGCGACTAAAAGTATTATAGTGATGAGCACTTTATCCATTGTAAACTACCCTTACAATTAGCTTAAATTTACCAATGAAGTTCCTTTTATACCTGCGCCCTTATTACCAATTCTTCGATAAAGTCCAGTAAAAGCATAGTATTTGCATAATCGAAATGTTGCGCACTGATTACTAACTTGAATTGGTAACTGCTGAATTCTCAAGAATCGTAACTTTTGCAATAAAACACAAAACACAAAACAAAACACAAAATTGTTAAGATCATTTAAAATGCTTTACTTCCGTATTTATAATCAAGGATTATTTATTTTTGCCTACTAAGAATGAAGGATAAATAATTAAGTAATCTGAACGTGTAATTTATTACATATTTAATTATGAAACCCATAGCAAATTATATAGGTATTGAGAGTTATAATTAATTATAAGCATGTCATTTGTTTGCAGATTATAATTTACTTAATTTTTAATATTGATAAGTTTAGCTGAAGCTAAACGTGTAATTCTAATAAAATTAATATAATTTTTGGTGTGATTTAATTTTCATAATGAAATGAATTGATTCATATTCTTTAG
>JARJDR010008136.1:0-10338 GCA_030264135.1 Myllaena sp. GC000078 | reverse complement strand
CTGACATTCTGAACAATATTCTAATCATGCATAATGCATGTTGAAATACACATTGCAGTCCGGATATTATACCAACAATGATCGAGTGACACTCAAAAAACAAGAAAAACAACTTGTTGCACGCAAAATTCGCGAGGTATTCGCCAACGGAAACGGAGGGAAAGCACTGACCTAGACGACTGGTCCGCAATCGAATTGTAATTCGCGGTGAGCACATTATTGTACCACTGCTGATCCATCATGGTCATGTATTCGTTCATCATCGCCGGGCTGCTGCCGTAGCTGGTGGTGGAGGCGGCGCTACTGCCAGCGCCGCTGCTGCAGCTCGGCCCGGCGGCGCCACCAAAAGCGGGCGCCGGTCCCGGATTGTTCGTGTACATCGTGCACCACTCCACCATATAATCCTTTTTGCTACTGCACAATGCTTAATCCAAAATCCACTCGTCCTTTTGCTCGTTGCACACGCTTAATTCACATAATTGATTAATTGCTGATCGCAGACGTGTTTGCACTGCCACATATCGGGTAACGCGCTTTGATGGGTCAGCGTTTCAAATTCGCCAGCAACAGGTCTCGCGTACGCAAAAATCCGGAACGTTGCGATTATGCGCATATACATAGTACACTGCCGCAGCGGCAAATTCCACACAAAATTTGCACCAGAAATCAATGTGATTGAGTGTTGATATCGAGGCCGGCAAAACGCACGGCGCGGGGGACAAACACCAGCGAGGACGACAGACGCGCTGTTTCCACGCAACTGAGCCCGCCAACAACACCGATGCGGCAGCGACGGACAGACGACGACGACGACGACGACGACGCGCACACGGACTCTGATACGCCAAGGACTCCTAATCTACTCCGCAACGAGCAACGAGCGAACACCAGTAGCGCGCGCCAGCGCCAGCGCCGGTCGACGCGTTTGTTTGCCCGCGCAGCGAGCGCGATCGCGGAGGTGGCCGCGGGCGGCTCCATCGCGCAACGCACATCGCGAAATGTTGACGATGTGTACGTATTAATAAACAACGAATACACACTGAATGCATCGCAATATGTAATGTAGCCGCAGTCGTATCGTTAGCAACGCCGCCGACCGCGAACACAAATTTTATAGAAAATTTGTGCGAGGAAGCGAGCAGGAGATGGGAGCGTGGTCGGTGAGGCACCGACCACGCGACGAATGAATGTATAATTAGTTGGGATTTGTTGTGACGGTCGTGGCGCGTTTTTCATTGTCGCAAAAAAAGCTACTACCCAGCACTTTGATATAAATATGATGATATTATATCATCAGTGGTAATGAATATGCAATGAAATGTACTTAATGAGATTTGACGCAAACTAAAAGAAATGCAAATAATTGCTACCTTGGAAGTTGACCGCTGTCGTCGGGGGACACGCACGCCTCCGGAGCCGAATCCTCCTCTGTCTCACAATCGCCACTATCCATGCTGCTCATCTTGGCACCTGTAAATTAAAATCATATGTCACATAAGAAACATGTTCACTTCCTTATACTCAAATAGGTCCATACAATAATTATTTACAAGCGCAACCTTGCTACAAGCCTAGTGATAATTACTCTGTTACATAACATGATTATTTTTAAATAAATATTGCAATTTAACCATCAACAATTGCATGTTCATAATAAAGCGCCGAGGATTTGTAAGGACAATGCAATCGTAAACTCACATCATAAACCGCGAATATTCCGTGGTACTCGTGGACCAAAAATACAACTCGCGAGCTAACCACGGAAGCATTGGAAAGGTCAGCAAAGGGGAAATTACCCGCAGCCATAATGGAAATTTTGACAGCAGCTTTGCGAATCGGTTTTATTTATTTACGTAACAAGAAAAACCATTATATTGGATCCCCCCAGACAGCAAATAAAAACACAGCTACAGAGAAACGGGATTACGTACGTACACAAGCGCCGGCAAGATGATTTGATTTATATCGTTGTCCTTGCGCAGAACGCAAACGAGAGTTTCCATTTTGTTGTAAAACAGTCTTAACGTCTCGCGGCACTGAGCTCCCGCACTCGTACGCGTGTCGAATAATTAAGTAATTAAAATCGAAACGCTTCCATTTCAATAAAAGACAATCGCTTAAAATGTTAATTCAGCTGTAATTTTATTGTTTTCACTTATAATATTATTCGATGAAAGAAAATATGGGCCGGCGCGCATAACGTGAACCGCATAAATTTGATGCTGAATAAACAATGTGCGAGCGGCGCTGCCAAAAATTTCGCACGTCCGGCAAGCTGGCAACACCATATTGAATGTAATAAACATCATCACGAGCAAAACAAAACTATCGTTTCTGAGAAAGAGTCAATGAAACGTGTAATGTAGCAAAAAGCTAAGGTGCAATATAATTCTTTCCATCGGCCAACGCCCATTCATCCTTGCAAACGGCTGCAGAGATTTTGCGCTAACTAATTATACGACCCTGGGAAAAGGATGGTCCTGAAAATAGACGAATTGCTAATGCGGTTGAAGTCAACGATACCGTGGGGCGCATGCAATAATAGCGGCTGATCATCGATCTTACGCAAATTAAAGCATTCATACTCTTCTATGTGAACTCGTCAACCACCCGTCGCGTTGATTTCGCTCAGAAATGATTAAATATCATGCGCAAGCAGAACGCACGCGTTTCATTTGCAGCACACGCGCATTCAACTGCAAAATCAATAAGAATATTGCAAATGTTGCAATAATTGAATATTTGATTGTGCACGTGATCCTGAACATGTCCCATTGTTAGTCGTCAAAATAACATGAAATACACAACTATGTCTTCTTTGATACACGGCCACCCTTCCATCGAAATCGCATTACATAAACGCGTAGCGCACGATAGAAGACGAGATTGTTTGCATTGTCAACGAAGCACGCGTGTGCGCTCTGTGCAGAACCCACGGCCTCCTTCGTCCTTTCCGTACGTACTCTAAAAGGACACGACGCGACGCCTTGTTTACAAGTTGTTTGAAAGTATGCACAAACGGCACAAAGACGTTGGCTACATATGCATACGATAATTTCAATCTTTCCTGCGTTGTTTGTCCTTGCGACCATCCTTGAATCATGTCCAGCATGTGCCAATCTAAGGAAACATCCGTCGCGCGCTGTTCTTTTCAACTTCATGAATATTTTATCCGTTTTTAATTAAAATACGTAAACGACAACGACGACGACGACGGCAAAGAANGCGACATAATCACATTGTCCTCCTCCTTCTCTTCCTGCACCACCTCCATCTTCATTCTACCACGGTCGCTATAATCCTTCGTATAATAAGTATTTACTTATCGCGCGTTCCGGTTGACACGTTTGGTTTCGCAACCAAATAAATACTCTCAAGAGAAATGAATGTCGCGCCGGTGGAAATTCATCGATTCGATCGCAAAACGCGCGCTAACGGGAGGGATGAAGAACGAACACGGAGATTCGTCGCGACAAGATGTAACGCATTGTCGCCGGTGAACGACATTGCAAATACGCTCCTTGCGAGAAGAACAATGGCAAACAAGATGCGGACGGGAAACTTCACTTTGGTAACGAGGTGGGCGATATTGAGAGGCGAAAATGTTAGCTGTTGTTGTCAAGCATCAAATACCTTGAACGATACACATACTATATACCGAGACGAATGAGTAATTATCGTCGTGTCGCCTTCGCCACTGCTTCAGCGCAACCGAGCGAAGAAGAGGTGTTAATTGTTGGAAATTAATAAATTTCCACGTTAATTTCGCCACGAACAGCCACAAAGTGGTGACGGGTTAATGAAATGTCAATATCAATACATATTACGTAACATATATTTTATTGTACAAAAACACAACTTATTTCTTCTCTTGTTTTCTTTGAGAAATTGAAGATAAAGTTAATCACGTCAAAGTTGAATGCACTCATGCTGCACGCGTCGACTGCTCAAACGGATGAGTCAATCAAGTTCAAGAAACGCACCTCAATCAGACGCAAGTTCCAGTCGATAGATAAACAATAACGATGTGGATTGCTTCATGCTTGTGTCAAGTTCCCTAACATCAACGCTACGTGTTGAACTGCATGTACTCTGATTAATATTCATGCAAATAACAACAGCTACACCTACTAGCTAAGTTGTTACAAATGCAAAATGAGTAACAACTGGAAATGCACCTAATAAATATTGCAAAAATAAATTCACAAGTACGTATTCTATTCTATCTATTGTCAGATTGTGCAAATAAATACTTAAATTAAAGAATTTCCATTCGAAACCATTTGTGGACTAAATTTAAATAAAATACCTTGGTAGTTTCCATACCCAACATAGTAATTCAAGCAATTGCCATACATGTAGATGTTTATGGCCGTAAATTGGCTACGAGTTAAATGCATGCTCAGTTTTGGCATAGTAATGCTATGTGCAAGTAGTCCTGCATTAAGGTAGGTCGTTTAGAGGACGTTTGCGTTGCATGCATCGTGCATTATAAATACTAAATATTTCGACGTCGGCAACAGGCTGTCTACGTCCCCGATGCGAGCACCGCATAGTTATAAGCATTATTCGAGTTGTTGCGAACTAGCATATTTGTCTATATGTGTATGTGTCTAAATAAATATGCTCTTACTTAGACATCGTCCTCTCCGCGCCGACGCGCACTTACTTGGTGCATTTCTAATAATAAACGTGTAACTAGCCAATAGATACCGAGCACGTATCTAGCTATGTAGTTGCAAGTTGCAAACACACTGAATAATAACGTTCAATATATTGATGTAAATACATTCAAGGTCATAATGATACCGAATGATATGAAACATTTGCCACTCATTGGCTGGCGTTGTCGCAAATGCAAGCAGGACACCAAAAAAAAAAAAACATGCATATTTAAAAAAAGGAACAGTTTCGGTATTTCGCCAAATAAGTTCAAATAGGCCAAATTCCACAAGCAACAATTTTGTAAATTAGTAAATGTACAATGATATGCGCATTTTCAGCCATTTGTTGAGTTAATTAATCCAGAGAACAAGGTCATAAACAAAATAGGACCTGAATTAGGACTGCGATCTCTACAATGACGTAGAAATACTATCTCTGTGGTTCATAGCGTCCAAATTAGCGGTAAAAAAATTTGATAATCTATGATTCCAAAGTATGCATGTAGCTTGCCCAATTAGCCAAAGTAGAATTAGCCAAAATATTTCGACCTACATTTTTCGATTCGTATGATTATCATATTTTATTGGAAAATTTGCAAAGGACATCTATCGTGCCAATTTTAAGTTTAGAATTTTTTCGCGTAGCACACGGCAGCGGTGCGCGATCTGCGGCCCACCGTTGCGTCGCGTGCGCAGCCTATCTTAACAAAAAAATTATTAACATAGTGATTTTTAACTGCCAACTCACTCGCTTACGTGCACCACGCAACGCACTCGACGATATGACGAGCCTGATGATGATTTGGACGTAAACAAGCTGATTCGCACACAATTCAGATATAAATTCGCGTTTAGTGTTCATAAAAGTTGGATTTTGATAAAACCTACTTTACTGCTACTGGCAATCATTAAGAATGACATAACACACATCCGTTATGACCAATATTGTAATATGAAAACTTTAGTGATATAACATAGTAACATTTAGTCTAACATTTAGTCTAACATTGTAATTAGATATAAATATTCATATTAAATGCAAAGATATAAGTAAGGTAAAAATTCACACTGAAAAAAATAAGTATAGCGTCGCGATGATAAGAAATAATCGCAGAATAGCAAGATTACGTGTGTAAACATGCGTGTATACTTGGAAAAGATCGCAAATACGCCTTTTTCCACTTGCCTACTTCAAAACTCGTATTTACTGGAAACATGTCAACCGCCAGGTAGCATTCATCAATTCCCGATCGCCATCTTTCAATTTTTCCAAGCTGCTCTTGACTTACAAGAAATCTTTTGCGTATAATCTAGTTTTTGTTTATTTCGAAGTCCCTGCAAGAGTCAGATCACTCTGCCCAAGATCACGTTCATTGATTAAATACATTATTCAATTGGAACACTGTCATGCTTCAATTCATCTAAAACGTGTTTCTTTGAACAAGTAAATGCTTATATCTTATTTGTGAGAATGATGAATAATAAGAACAATTACAGTGTTACGCAATCAATGCCCGTGAAGCCAATTAAAATAATTTATAATGCAATCCGTTTCGCATGCGCAATACGGAATAATTTAATTAGCTTCGGCTAAATATACAACAATTATTTTGTATGACTGCTCGCTCATTTGCTGGTACGTTCGTGCAGCCTGCTGAAAATTAATTTTGGCTAAGCGGGATGATTCGATTTGATGCCAAAAACAGTTCTGGCAGTCGCACCAAAGGTTACATATCGTAAATTGGCTGATTAAAGCCATTGGCGCCACGAGAGTTCGACAGAAATCGATACATTTGATATGATTAATATTGTAAATGCCGCTGGGCGAGCAATCAATTTAATTTCTACAATGCGTCATCACAAAATAAATATTATCGTTATGGCTAAGAACGGCGAGAGCATTGGCGCCGAAAGAGTCGTTCTTTGGATGCGATAGCACACGAAATCAAAGCACACGCGGACAGATAATTATGAAATTAAAAACGCATTACCGCCCGGGTGGGTCGGCGCCAACGTATATCATCCGGGCTCGTAAAATTACGATTCTTAAAAACGAACAAAATAAATAAACAATACGACACCGATGGATAATATCCAGTGGCGAGTCACACTCGCAGCGCTATTTATTGATAACATACTTTTGTAGATTAGTTGCCGAGAATTGAGGTCAATGCACACATTATCACACCGAATCGTAAAGTTTAAAAAATCCTACTTTCAACTCGTGTGATTGTACATTCCAGCAGTTGATTGATCTTCATCCACACCGATAGGAATAAAATCAACGAGGATTTTTCAGTGTGCTAGCATGTGCAATGTATATGCAGCATTTTCATTAAAACTTTAGATTAATTTCCAGCGGAGCGCGAATATCATGCTTAATGTAATATTAACAGGGCAACGATTATGAAGTTCAGCACCAACTGTACGAGTAAATGCTCAAACGAGCGAATGCCAGAATAAATTGAGATGCATGTTGCAGTTGCTTTGGCCAAATGTGCCGCTTGTGCGCTTCGCTTTGAAATCGGAATAGTACGAAGAACAAGAAAGTAATCTGACTGAAAGTAAACAGCACTGAATTGGATTTTCCGCCCACCACCAGTGCGAAACAAATTTTAATCGAGTTTACTCTTGGTATTTCTTTCTTCAATCACAAATGTCATGTTTAATCTGTATTATTTCCGCGAACTGTGAAATATATTTTGTTCCAGCTATTTAATTACCACCCACATACGAGTGTATCAATATAGAATATATAATAGTTCGATCTCCATCTAATGAGTACATAAATATGATGAAATGATGCTTCCACGCAAACGATTTGGTTGCATTTGAATTCAAATTAATGAGGTATATGCGTAAATGTGGGCAGTAGGAATATAGTTTGTGGTCGCACTTGAATGCAATTTCATGGCGTAGCAATAATTATGATTAAGGATAGCGTATGCAGCAAGCAAGAAACCCGCCCAACTATCGCAAGTAACAACACACGGGGAAATATACATAACTATCTCAGTAGTTACGCGGAGAAAATGACGGAATTTTCCTGAGAACCACAAGGTCAGCCACAGCCGCTAATTGGATATCTAGTTAAATTTCCTGCATTACATATAATTATTGTTTACTACCGGGAATTGATAGACATGTAGATATGCAACAACACGCAAAATGCCGGTATTATGTTTTGCAAACTTGTTAAAGTGTACCTAAAAGTCAAAACTTAATAGAAAAAAAAATACATGGATGTGATGCGAGCGCGTCTGTTCATAAATCGGCCGCGCGACATGAAACTGACCTGCGATAAAAAAAACCGCAAATGCCGTACCGAATCTATAGTAACAATGCCGCCATTGTGCGAGGCGCGACGGCCAATAAGTATTCGCTTGTGTAGCATCATCATCAACATCAACATCAACATCGATCGTCACTGTGACAAGTGTTTGTATTGTACTGAGCGGCAAAGTACAATATTCGACGTGGTATTGTAATTATTTTCGGGCGGAATAAATAATACTAAAGATGGGTTTGTTGCGTTGTCCTTGAGCAATGCTGTTGTTTACTTGCATTTAGCGCTTTGTGGATCGATCACCTCGCCTGCAGCATTCGCTTTCACCCGGCCATAAATAAGGAAGACAGCATCGACCGGAAAAGGGCGGCGGAGACGGCGGGCGTCACGCGATCCTGACCTCGACCACACCGATGACATTGCGTGCCCCTCGGTCGGCGATTCCGCAACTCGTATGGTTGCGGATTACAAACGCGCATATCTGTGTAATCGTGCATCTCCTCATACACTCTCCGCGACTCTCCCAATCGATTACAATAATCAAAGTCACGGTAAAGTCAACCAATCACAAACCAACACACTTAGATTGCACAACTTACGCCATTATTGATATCTAATGTCGGTATTTATTTTGATACGCAATTGGCGTTTGTTGCTAAGTAGATGAATCGCACTAATTCCTAAATTTATAACATTATTGATGTCTAGAGGGCGGCCTTCAAACCATAATGCCCAATAATTAATACGGAAATGAGTGATTAGAAAAGAAAGATTAGATAGTAAGTTATTATTTGAATTTAATGAGAAATATTGAAAGCAGCAACCGTGAAATCATCCAATTAAAATGTATGCACCAAAAATCAAAAATCATCGACGATTATAACTTGAATAAATGCGATAATAATGAGACTCTTATACAAAAGCATTTTGCTTTACTAATGCACTATATACTAATATTGTTTGCATAGGGTAATTGCTAATTTGAGAAACATCAAACACGTGAATGCAAAATGGATAATTAATTACGGAAGATACTAATTTCCCATACGTCTGACAACTCGAAACAATAGACGCCGACGCCTACACAGCGCGTTAAAACTCTCATGCGTCGACCATCAATAATGATCCCCTAAACCCTAACGCTTTCCAGCATAAACTAGGTCAGGTTATAAATCAATAAAACCGCGCTCCGGCTTGCTCTCTCACGTCGGTCCCGAGTCTATCGAACAAAAGCATGGCTAATCCGAACCGTTTATCATTTTTTCACAACCGCAAAGATAATGCTAATTTAATAAATTATAAATTATAACACAACGATTGCGTCCAAGCTGTACTTACTGTAAACGTCACAGCCGTTGAGCACTATGATGTTTGCAATCAAATATGAAACCTTAACAAATCCGACTGCATGGGCGAATGATGATAACGCGCAACAACAACCTGCTGCAATCGCAAAAGCATTGCGACCACGATCGACGAGGGTACGCAACCGCAACAGGACGATTCGTATACTTATGCATTTGCTCACAATCGCAAAACAATAGCCGTTGTTTCCCTACGCACGCGAAGGCCATTGTTAATAGCGCGACTTCTTATCAATTGCAACTAGGACGTTTTGCATACGGAATACAATAGCGGCGCAGGACAATAATAATCCTTCGGTCGAATAAATTTTGTCCATGAACACACAGCGCCATCTATATATGAGCGTCGATCGCATACTAATATTGATCCACAGGATAAAAACCAATTTAGAAAGTGCTTCTTATCAATCACAACGGACAACATTAACATCACTATGGTGATAATTAATGGGAGAATGTATAATTAATATAAGATGTAAATAGAAATCGTGGGTTTTGAGGGTTTAGGTTATGTTGTGAATTGTAAATTTTGTTGCTGCGACGTAGTTTGCGGCATTGCCCCAGATTCCCACCGTAATGCCAAAACAACAGGATTCAAACTAGCACACTGAGGCTTTTGTCCGCTGCAATGCACCTAACAACGCCCTTTCGTTCTGTTTCTCGCTCTGAATGCATGTGTTATTTAAATGAACTCGACAGACGAGCTAGGGAGAAGGAAGGGTCATCGACCCAACGCGAGGAAGATTCTCGACTCTTATGACCTATATAAACGCAGGAGCACTTAGGGTTCTCTATGCTTGATAATATGCTTTTAATTAAATTAATAACCAAATTCTTTCGCTTGTCTATAGGATCCAATTGGAATCAAATTGGAATCCGCACTACTCGTCTACAATTTGATAAAGGGTTTAAGTCCTATAAACCAACATTCAAAATAATTAATTAACTTTATACTATGTTCAATTCATTGCTATATTATAGATGGTGTTTGTTATTAAGTTTTGTGCGAACATGTGCATATTTC
>JARJDR010008133.1:0-21537 GCA_030264135.1 Myllaena sp. GC000078 | reverse complement strand
TCTCAATGTGCGACGTGTGTAACAAATAAATATTTTATTAATATCGTAAAACCGAAAGCGAGCAACCACTCTTCACGTCAACACCGAAACCAATATGCATTTGCTACAAATTCAATGAGCGAATTAATTTTCACTCGATTATAAACAGGACAATAAGTACACGAATTGATTTCGGGGGTGAGTGGTTTTATTCTGGGCAGATTGCTTTCGCATCAATCGAAACAATTTATTATGGCATCCTCCGCATATTCTTCGCATCGAATATTGGCAACAGTTTTGCCCCACCGGAAAAACTTTTTCCGAGTTTGGCATAAGCCGCAGAAATAAAAGAACCGCGGGAACGCGGAAAAAGCGGTGCGCTTCGTGTATTACCCCCACGAGAGAGTTATAACTTGTTCCAGGGGTCGCGCTCCCAGCTCCGAGCGTGTCAATCTTGTGTAATTTGTAACCGATGTTGCTTCCTGATCAGCCATTATCTCACCCTTTTTGTGTCCTTTGGGCCGTCGCGGATTGAGTGCTTCGTCGGCGACACTTTATCCATTTCTCCAATGCAGAAAATAGGCTCAATCAATTCCTGGTCGATTTTGTTTGTGAAAGTATTTGCGGGGCGCCCAAAAAATAGAGCAATATTAATTTAATTAAGCTCTACGTTCCGCACTTGGTTCGCCAGTCGTGCGTTCATATCTTGTGTTTTTGTATTTCACGCTCGTCGCAATGATCTGGCGCATCCGCCGCCTTCGGACACATACGCACACCGCATCGAAATAGATGAAGAAGAGCAGGTCCAAAAGAATATGGCGTGAGAAGAGAAAAAGCTAACCGTAATTGACATTATTACGCCCCAAAGCTATCGCCACGAAAAAGACAACATATTTTGCTCTTTGATATACCAGGAGTTCATACAAACTGATAATTTCTGAGGTCAAAAATAATACTTCATACCATAAAGTTTGCTGTATGACAGACAGGTAAATTGACTCCGCCAAACCAAACACATTCGGTGTGCAGGGTAAATCATGAAAAAAGATAAAACAATGTGACAACGCGTCGACGGCCCCGTCCAATGGGCGTGCGTGGATGCGCCGGGCGCATGCCGCGGATCGCGCCGCGTAACGATGAGCTAAGAGGGCAGGAACAAAAAGGTCCGTTGTAAATACTTCAAAGGATATTACGGGGTCAGCGGCGGAGTAAATCCTTTATTAGAGAGTGCGCCAGCGTCGGCACAAGTGAGGTCGAGTGGATTCCTTCCACCCCACCGCCAACAATGCGGTGTGTAAACGTCTAGCCGAACGTTAGGATAACATGGCCAACCTGCGCTTCTTCGTCAAACCGCACCGCAGCAAATCCCGGCGCGAGTAAAAAAAAAGCCACTCTTCCATTTAAAAAGAAATAATCTAATTAAACCTTTAGAAAGCGCGGGATGCGCGCGTTCGGCTAACCGCAATTACATTAGCGGATGCTTTTGCGCGCGCGCGCTTTCGCGAATGACGAAGGTGTCCGTCGACCGATTCGGTTCCATTAGAAAGTGCCACCGGAAAAGCGACTCACACCGCAATTGCATTGGGCGGGTGGGGTGCGCGTCCCCCCATACAATCTGATGCAATATTCAGTCGTGTATCGCATTTGTCGAATTCATTCGTTTGCACCCGGCGAAAGCTAATTTCTGGCCTGTTAAATAATTCCGCTGTGTATTTTTCCTGCCGCGCAAATGATGCGCACGCTGCAGCGCACTGAATAATGTACCGTGATGACTCTTCAACTACTATCCGGGTGTTTACAGCTTCTTCCTGCAGAACTACCTTTCCGCGAATTGCGAGTTCATTCGCGCCAACGAAACGAGAAGCGAATAGGTGCGAGAAGTAGTGGACGCGCAGAGAAGGGGAGCAAGGTGGAAAGGTCGAAAATGGAAGAAAATTTTCGAGAGCCGAGGGCGGTGGGTGAACGCTTGCGAAAGAGGCCTCAAATTACGGACAAAAGTACTGCCGGTGGGGGCGGGTGGAGTGGGCGAGGGGAGGTGGCAGCATCGCCAGGAGCGGTGGCTACAAAAGCGCGAAGAACGCGGAGACGGCATGCCGCCAACTGCGCCGCGCGCGCGCGCCGGCGCTGAGTTTGTAATTAAGTTTCGCATCCTTTAAAAAACACATCGAGAGGCATAACGAGGGCGCGTTCCACGCTCCCCTCTCCTCGAGTCACATTAAATTATAGAGCGAGAATTACGTCATAATTAAAACTTTCAACTATTCCAATTAAGTTATTGAATAATGAAGCGCGTCCATTCGCTTTTCCTCTTCCCTTTGTTTCCGTTTCAAGGGGATGAGTGAATTTTCCAAACGAGTTGACGCCAAATTATAATTACTATTGTTGTTTTCAAATTGAACCAAACAGCGGGACAAGCGAACCTGTGTGTTTTTGTCAAGTGATTGCAATCGGTAATGATTTACGCCGAACTTTGTCAGATTGAATTAATTTAGGTAATGAAGAGGCGTAATTAATTTTTCGTGGAATTTAATTATCGACGCATTGGGTGTGTAACATTCCACCATACCCTTCTAGCAAAAGTGACTTGTTAATTATGGTAAATACTTATGTGATATTTTTGAGCCGAATTCAACCCGGGGAGTCATCTTTATTGAACTCGTTGTCCTATCTATTACAGACCCCTACGTCTGTCTAGAAAACCGAGAAAATGCAGGGAACATTAAGGGTAGTTACTGTGTATTGATTTTCTTGAATAAGGTCACTCAGAGAGGGCGCATTTCAGCAGTTTTCTCCCAGCAAGGATATTTACATCCTTGAAAATAGAATTCTTCCTACCCTCTTGTTTTCAAAACTTTTCAAATCATAAATTCAAATAATTATTGATAAACTGTAATAAATAAAACTCATAATTTTCCAAATATTATTGATCATTTTGCATTCATCTCATTACTTGATACAGTCCCATAGCTTTTTCCCCAGTGGCAAATGTGTTTAATTATGTAATCGGGTTTATCAAATTATGAATACGTAATGTGAAGGTTCGCCAGCTGGTGCGCCGATGCAACTCGCCTCGTAAGCGAGCTCGAATGAATTGTTATGCTGCTCTCCGGCGAGATACACAGCAGCCGCGACGAACAAATAAGTAAGTTTGCGCCGCGGCGGACGTAGACTTGATCGATTGCAAACAAATTAACCATGGATACTGAGAGGCGGCCAGCAAGACAACACGATAAGGCACTCCGGGCGCCGCTTTCGCGCTCCGGGCGTTCCTTTGTGACCTCCTATATAATCTGTGGCGCGCATTGATACCGCCTCCATTCTCTGCGCTTATATGCATATTCATCTAGCTGTGTGCAAGCCGTCGACCCCGGCCAGGGGACCCCCCAATACGATCGTCTATGAGTACTCCCCGGATGAATGCAGCAAACTAAATGACCGATTTTGCCAGTTCCTTGATATGTACTAGGTAAATTGAAGTGTGACATGGACCTACAAACCTGGTGTATTACTTTAGATATTAAGTTGTTGCCATGGTGATACATCTCTGTGATTGAGCTAGGAAATGTTGGTTTAATCAATATAATCGATGTCAGTTTTGTATCCTTTTGTGTCCTTGGACAGCAACTTAATTGATTGAATCTATTTAAACTCTTCTTAGAAATAGTAGCCAATCAATAGTTATTAAAGAATAGAGTGTAAGGAAGAAACGGTTATCCGTTGCAGGAAACGCTCGCGTCGATCGGAAACGATTCCGCAATCGGCTTCAATTAGAGCAAATGCATCGATCCATATCATATATGCGATGTGTAAAGAGATACTCTCAATTCCATAGCCGTTGGCAAAACACCTTTTTTCGTGCGGATGATGGCCATTATTAAGGGCGTATTAGTCCGATTCCAAGCGAGCGCAAAAAATATAATCACCGCTACATACGATTGGCAGGCATAAAGCGGACGGAAGCTACGCGCGGAAAAATGTTTGATTCAGCTAATTTGAATCCCTGCGCCTGCGCCCGAACGAATCAACGAAACGCAACGAGCGGAGCGTAACGAACAGATTTCCCGCACGCGATCGCATCCGATCGCGCGAAAATTGAAAGAAAGGTATGCTACCGCTCGCCGGATAGTGAGTGGACCGGTGAAGGGAAAATCACGGGATGAGTGCCAGAGCACCCGATGGCGAATGAAAAATTTCCATTAGCCTTGTGCGGGGCGGCCGGCAGTTGCAACGTAATGAATGTTATTGGCTCAATCAATCATTTCCATAAATCGGCCGGCCATCGATACAGCAGCCACAGCGCGTTTTTCCAAACCGTGCCACTTCTCAGATGGAAGAAGCGAGAGTGGTATTATTGTGTCGAAATTTGAAATTGAAATCGCCTCCTAAAGTTTCATTATTAACGCCGATATCATAATATCAAAGAGGCGATGCGACAGATTTCTGATAATTTATCATCCATTTAAATTCAACGTTATTGAAGTGTGACCTATCAGGGTACAAAATTATGAACTGCAAGATGAAACATTTTATTTTCCACCACTTGACAACGATTTTATTCACAGAGCATTCAGCGACTATAACAAGCACTTAGAAATTTTCACGTGCGCAACAAATGCTGCTAGTCCATTATTCTATTAGCATTTTTGACGTTTCGACCTACTCGTCGAACAATACGAAATATTATTTATGTCCGTCGCGTGTTGCTGCACCCGCGCGCGACGTCCACTTTTGTGGGATATTTTTATACGAGTCTAGCGTTGTTCATGCACAGATTGCATATTATATTTCCTTCCTAGTTGAAGTTGCGCGCAAAAAAAAATATAAGAAAAACTGGTCACATCGATTTTCCAACATGCGAATGCAATAACATTACTAATGCCAACTGCAATTTGTACTGTTGTGGAAAATTCTACACGATATTACACGAAATGAGCGATGGTCAATATTTGGAGTTTTGATGATATCATGTTATTTGTAGTAATTATGAAGTCAATTTAAGGACCCTGTAGGAGCGGCGAAGGACTATTAGCACGACGACGGCCGACGGTGGTGGTTGGCCTGCACCCCATTCCCGGAATCGACAGCCGTGAATGTATGAAAACATGCAATACACTCGATAATAATAGGTGGCGGTTCAGCAAGTGCACTTGTGTGTTGTGGTATCGTGTGTGCGCGCCCGCGCGCGGTCGCCGCCTTCGTCGCCAGCGTCGCCCGCAAATCACATAAAATTATACGAAATATTGTGTGTAAAAGTGAAAGAACCTGAAACAGCGCGCAAATTAGCCGTAATTATTATCGTCGGCATCGATCTGTGGCAAAGGAGGCCTGCGCCCCCGCATCGCACAATTTGTCTACGTGCCATACAAAACACACCAGCATCAATTCGTATTTTTTCCATAACATTGCATTTTCAAGCGCCATTACGGCCGCAGATCGCATTCAATGATTGAATGTAATGTGATATCCAAATTAATGTGTTTTCATTGACAGATTAGGAGGTGTATACAGGTGTTTGGTGATTATTCTAACGAAAATATGTAGCTTTCCACATTGAATGGGGTCTCTTTGTTTCAGCAGAAAAGTAAGATTTCTTCCAACTTTCCGCATCGAGTGCTGCTTCTGCAAACTGACATTACGCTAAACGCGGGTAACAAATATCAATGCATTTAGGACACTCACACATACTTCAGTGCGCGTGTGGGTCTCGTTGCTATCGAAAATCCCGACTTTCGCTTGCGCGCCGGCTCGGCGCTTGCTGAATTCAATTTGATTTTTCAATTTCATTAAAACAGGCCACCGAGAGAAAGAGAGCGTGCCCGGCGCCGCCACCAATGCAAATAATGCTTTTCGGCGTCGGCTATTTCATTTAATAATGCACCAACTTTTCACTCTCGCTCCCACTGTGCCGCTTTGCGCTCTGCGCAACTGCACGATTGCATCGTTTGTCGCTGCGAATCAAGTGTTGTTTTGGTGGGCTGCTCGGCGTAATTGGTAATTAGCGTTTCCGTAAGGTGATCGTCTTTCGATGCATATTAGCCCCAGTCGCAGCAAGTCAAAGTATTTTTAATTTCCTACTAAACGCGCAAGGCAGTTGGGGGAGAGCGCAGATGCACAATAAAAGTTTATCGAACTGCTGGCAGGGAGTTTTTACGAACTTAAAGCATCCCCCGCGCGCCAGCGAAGAATCGGAATGTCGCTCTTTTTAAGTATAGGAAGCCTTATCGTGCGACTTCGATCTTAAATGGTTTTTAATGCAATGGCGGTGGAGCGGGGAAAGAATCGCTGCTGCAGCACCAATTATACGAAGAGCATTTTCATTGGTCCGAGATTGGATCGGATCGCTTTTATGGATCGAATTAATTAAGCGCATGTTTTGACTCTATTAACATCGCTTAGATACTTATAGATAGATTTTCGAGAAGCAATCGGACGGCGGCGAAATTAATTTATCGTTTCAATTCGAGTATGTGGAATATGCAGTAAATCATGTTAGTGATTTAGAGAGACACTCGCCTCACACACAAACATGCACACACACACACATGCAATGCGTGGGGGGAGACAATGCGTACACCGGGAGCGGACATAATTTCCTGTACGACGCTATATATTTCGGTCCTTCCAGGATGTGCGAATGTTTGCATGCAAAGCGATATGCTTTCCTACTCCGACCATCCCCAACGCTCAGCCGGACCATTTTTTTTCATATATCATCCATCCCGTTGTCCTTTCCATCCGTTCATTTCGCATATTGAAAATATCGACGTGGACGTGGACACGCTTCAATGCGACTTAATCGAAAAATCGAATTAACTTTGTGACGGCGCCATACAATGCAATAATTTTGTGTTTGCCACCAAGGGAAACGTAATTGGTAGCAAAGTGAGTTTGGTGAGCGTCTCAAGAGGTGCGGAAGTGAATTAAATACGCCTAGGAAAAACTGCATACAAGATGGCTCAGGACGACGCCGATGCGACCACCAACAGCAGGCAAAGTTTTCAATAAAATTGAAAGCCGCCTCGCGCTCGCTCGCGCTCGCCCGGGTAAGTAACGAGTTATAATAGGACTCATTAGCGATAATTGAACATTCACGAAAACCGACGATGCCGCAACCGGCAAACAATTATAAAGTTATCAATTCGAGAGTGCGCCGGGGTGTAGGGGTGTGCCGGCAAAACGTTTTCGCCACCCGCACGCAGCAGCAGCAGCAGCCCTGTAGTGTGCTCACGCGCGCGCCACAAAGTACTAATTAGGTATTTTGTGAATTTTCCGCGCCCGACATATCGTGCCAAAACGAGGCGACGCCGACGACGCCGACGTGCCGCAGTAATTTTGCAAGCGCAACTAGAACTCCATCGCTCGCGCGCGCGCGCGCCCTCTTATTTAGCTCTCGTGCCTAAAAAACGACTTCAACGTTCAGTTCCAAGACTTATTTCTATTTGCCGTTTGTACTTATCTCGTCGCGATGGGAGGGGCGAAAGGATGGGATGTTTCGGGGAGAGCAAAGTCTAAAACAACTGTGAACGTTGGAAATCTAAGGACAAAAAGATTGTTGCTGAGCATTATTGCAAAGCGTCTGTGTGTCGTGTCGCGTCCGGCTTACAGGGTCACCTTTTCCGAAATCTGTTCGCCGTTAATTCCACGGTCGGGACGTGATTGGCGCCGTTCGCGTGTCACATTCGGCCCCCCGGACACGAGACCATTAGAGGCGTCGTCGCGGCAATAGTTTGTTGTCGCCGCTTGCACGCTCCGTCGCCTTGCCTCCGACGGACGAGAAAGGATCATGGATTTACCTGTTTCCGGCTGCTTTATTGCTTTTCGCACTCTAACTCGCTTTTTGGCGCCGTTCGTATTTGTTTTAATTGGACTTTCGGCTGGTCATCGACAATCACACGTCCGGCCAGGTGTGATAAATCAATTTAGCCATGCCCAGTGCGATGGGGGAAATTTAATAAACGAAGAAAACCCCAGTGTGACTAGCTAGCAAACTAGGTTGAATGAGCGAACATCGTGCGCGGGCTAGTAAATATTTGCGGATAATTAAAATGGATGAAGTGTATAAAACGCGCCAGGTTTACTATGGTCGCGACTAAAGTTTATTAATTACGTCGTCAGCGCTGATATGGAAAGCGATTCTTTATCGTTCATCAACGCGTCGGCCGCCGGGGCGTCGTAACGCATTTTCCCAAAATTAGATTGAATTATTAATTGCGCCGTGTGCATTTTTTATATGCGCCGAATCGCATGCATGCGGTATCGAAGCTATGCGCTTGAAATTATTAATGGTAATGTCACCAAGAAGTTAAAGAGTTCTAAAAATTCCAAGCGTGTAAAGTTTCTCGTGAAAATTATGCCCGCTGGGCGCATTCCCCAAACGGGAATTATTCTAGTTTATCGATAACTTATATATTTTCCATTTCACATACCAAATGTTACAAATAAATATCAAAAAATTGGTCCTGGCAATAAATTCGCCAAAAAATATGACAAACATTAGATACTTTTTAAATGTGATTGTAGTATGATATTCATGTTGGCAACTAGTTCAAACTCGATAAATCGCGACAGTTTCAGTACGTATAATTTGAAAGCAATACAACATAGACGAAATCTATCTGCTGGGAGTCGTTAGGATAATTTATCCTTGTCGGAATATATAAATTGATCACCTTCAATAATTTGCAATCATTTGTTGCAAAATTCGGCATCCACCATTAATTTGACCCAGTTGCGAAACAATATAAATATTTCATACTTTATCTAAAAACAGCGAATGTACTCGGTGGCCAAACACTGTTGCCCCTGTTGCCGAAAGCAAAAGTTGTCCATTGTGTTTGTTTGCTTGTTTGACCTGATGATGGACTCTCGCCGTTTTGGTCAGGGTGCGCGCCGCGCCGCACCCATCCTAGTTGTGACAGTGTGCGGTTTTTGTCGGCGGTGCTGTCGTCAAACATTGAAGTGCCCGTCCGGAAGTCGACCGCCGTCGCGGAAGTATTGCGGCTAACGACTGATTGAATACCGTACCGACCGCTGTTTAATATTGCACGCTTGCTAATATCGGGGTGGCTGTGAGGCAAGCGCACAGGCACTGAGCGGATCAACCACTGGTCCCGTCGGGCATTAGCAGAACATTAGCATTACCCAAAGTTGCGCCGCATCAAAACTACCCCTCTACCGTCAGCTCCCCGTCCCTCCCACTCTCACCGCCGCCTGTTTTGGGGTGAATATTCAAAACGTTCGAACCCTAACCCTTTCCAGCCCTCTGCTGCAACCTCTCTCGCTCGTCTTAGCCGAAACACATTGTTTGCGTTTCAATAACGCGGCGTGCGAACGCCAATTAGTTTCTGATTTATGAATATTGCGCCCCCATTGTGGTGATTTTTCCCGTTTGGCAGAGGGAATTTCATTTGCACTCGCCTGCCTGTTGTGATTTATACCGAATGCACAAAGTCTGCATTAATAGTACGGCATATTTTGTCAGAAATAGCAATGTTTGCAAGAAGCTGAATATTGAGCGCAGTTTTATCTATCGCAGATTTTTTATTTTTTGCTTTGCAAAACGCTCGGGACGAATGGATCAAAGCGAGGTCGAGGACGACAAACGACACAGCATTGCGCTGGCTCGCTCGCGTTCGTAGGAAAACGCAAAGAAAGGAAGTATTATTTGCTGGTAAGCGACCCGAACAGAACCATCAATTTCGCTCGGGCGAAATCAAAAAGCCAACGGGCACGGGCGCGCAGGAAAGCACAGGAAACCTCAACGCACACACGGCAACGTGGAAAAGGTGTACACTATTTGCAAGCGATGCGATCGGCATTGTTAAACAAGTTTTCTTTTGGGAAAAATACACATATCACCGCACTCGCGCGAGCGAGCGAGCGGCGCACCCTGAAATCACGAGCACGCACGCTGACTGGACGGTGGGTGTATGTAAATACGCTTTTATTGCCTGCGCATTACATTTATATCGATACCATCGTTCGTCCGTCGGTTCGTTCGTCCTTTCGTCCTGTCGTTCGTTCGTTCGGTCCTCCGTGCGTCCACGAACGTCAAAGCCGAGCGCGCTGCTCATTAGCTGTTTGTGTACCGCGCGAATGGTGTGTGCGGCAAATTACGCTCGCGCGCACACACCTTTTACCCACCTGTGTGCGGGCCGGCCATCATCAGCGTCCACTCTCCGATCGGCCGGCGATTACCGAACGGCGTGCGGTCACGAATATGGACGCGAGCGCAGCGCGTACATGTTTATTGACATATGAAAACTTTTCTAATTACAAGTTTCGGTCGTTGGGCAAGTGCTCAGCGACGGCCTCGGCGCGTTTTTCGTTTGTTGTTTCTCACGTGAAACCGCGTGAGCGCGCGCGCGCGCGTCGAGTTTGGTTTAAGTGGCCGGGTGCTGATGGCTAATCGTTTTCAAAGTGCCTGTGGAGAAAGGAGTTCGGGGCAAACATTCCAGCATTATTGCATCGTCATAAATCAAAGCAGGCCCCCGTAATTGCCCCGGTTTTCGAAAAACAATTTGCATTGGGATCATCGTAACGAGAGTATTGACTGCATCAATCATTATATTTTAAATTAAATCTGATTTTATTTTTGTTGCAAATGTAGGAAGAAAATTAAATACATAAATACATGCGAGATGTCCTTTTTACTAGGCGCATTTTAATAAAGCTTTTTAATGTGCCACTGCCGCCAATTCAAACAGGAATAAAATATAAGACTTTGCAAAATGAGGTTTTCTTTGAGATGCACTAGCTAGGCTTCGCCGCTTAATAAAATGCAGAAATGCAGATGCGGCGCTTGTGGTTTATGAAATGTTTGCAATTATAGTGTCTCGCACTAAGTTAATTAAACTCACCATTTGCCATTTCTTCGCAACGTCACGATAAAAGCAAGCGTCGTGTAAAAAAGCAATTTTTAAAATCCAGTCACATGAATAATGCATAAAGAGATATATTTAGACATCCGTGTAAATTTAATGGATATCGATGAACATATGTCACGCCCGGCGTCCCTCGATATGAAAATGCACATGATAACAAATTAATCGCTCTTCCTGTACGGCTGACGGAAATCTGTCAGGACGTCAACGCATCGTCGGCGTCGGAAGGAGGGGAAAAGCGGATTATATTGATCATGCCAGGACAGGTGCCTAAAATGCAACACTGACAATGCACTAATTTTGCCCCCAATTCTTTTCCCCTCTTTTTTAGTCTTCCTTCATTCACCCGCTTTCTTTTCGGCAATTATTTCTGGAGCATAAAAGAAGGTAATTTCACTATCTGAACGTGCGGAGAGAGAGCGACCCTTTTTAATGTCGTGTTTAATATGAATTTCACTTGTTTCCCCACCCGTTTTGTTCTTACGCGCCGGCGCGGCGTACAGAAGCCTGCCCGACGGCGACGAGGGGTCAAGTAATTATAATTACTCATAATTTCATATAATTGCTGCGCGGCGGCGATGATGCGATGGTCCCTTTCGGTGCTCAAACAAAGTCCAACCTGGCGCTGCATTTGCAGGTAAAACGCGAAAACACAATAATTTCATATTACAGTCGCTACGTTGAGGGCGGTTTCTTATATAAACAAAGCCTTATTATTTAGGATGGCTTCAAATTGTTACAACTAATAATCGAATAAGAGACTCCCTAAATTGTGTGTCATTGGTTAGACTAAAGGGGAGTCGTTATTGCATGTATGCACGCACTAAATGCACTTTCTCTCCCCCATTGTTTCGCTCAGGGGCAAGAAACGCATATTGCCATCATCATCATCATCATGGTTACGGTACGCTGGCGCGCACAGCGCCGAAAATATTTTCGGTGACATTTACATTATGGATTACACCCCGCACCGAAGCGATATGAAAGGTCAATGAAATCTCCATTAATAAAAAAATTAATTCGCTCCCTCCAAGAGCAACAAGAGCAGTGGATAAGATGAATTGCAACGATGATGACACGAAGCACGCCATGATGATGGCAAGGATTTTTAATAAATCTAAATGTAATTAAGTCGCACAGTGTCGGATTTTGGACTGGATTAAATATTAATTTAATGCAAATAAATATTTAAACGAATCCGGCGAATTTTTTCGAGAGTCGCTTAAAATATTGTCGTGGTATAAATTATGCCCGTTGTTCGTATGCCCGTTTCCGGTGTGCGTCTGCGGATGATTTGTGCACAAAAATGGAAAAATATAATTTAATAATATCTCTTATTTACGTATTTGCTTATTTGTTTTAACGATTTTAGTAATTACCCATGCGACGACCACATTAATTTCGTTTTAATAACACACATTAAATATTATACATATTTATAAAATTAATTCATTTATAATTTCCTAGCATAGCACACGATACAATTCAGCAGCGCTGAAAGCAAAGTTGTTCGATGTATAATAGCAATAACTAAAAATACAAACACGCGCTTTTCGAACGCGTGCTCCACTTCAGATATAATTAGATTATATTTTCTAATTAGATTACCATAGATTTATACGCTTGGCGCACCGCTTCTTGGCGATAACTTTATGCCGCCCGCGAGAATGGCGGATGTTGGCGATGCGATGGCGGCGCGCACACAAAGAAGCGAACTCTTCGCGAACGCGCGCGGAATTAAATATAAATTACCGCCCGTGCGCGAGCAGCGCTAGCACCAAAATTTTCATGTTGAAAGTATTTACATATAGCCAATTAATATGAAATCAGGCACGCTGCGTTAATTAAGATTGTTATCGAGCACGCCGCCGAACGCGATGCGCTCCTCCGGTGGTGGTAGTTACCTAGTTCGATTGACCGAGCTTAAAATATAACGCCACCCAATTACTTGCTGATTAAGAAGTTTTATTTTTGCATCGAACTCTGTCGATTGGACTTTCCTGCGCCCCGGCTATCATAAGTAATGAACTTTGTTACGTAACTTCAACTTCAACACAGAATGTAAATCGTAGTGACAGAAAAAGAACATAAGAAATGCTTCTCTTGTGTTGCAAATGATTTCTATGAATTCATTGTTTTGTGCTGCAACGACAAGAGTCGGCGAAAGCAACAAATTGCATTATTATATAACTTCTTAGATATGTGTTCGCACCTTCACAGCGCCGAGTATTTTTTCCAAATTGGCTGTTGCCTAACATTCTTTGCCGCTATCTTCCTTCTCCCCATTGTACGCAGTAGACGCACTCGACGTGCGGTTTTGATAGGGGGGATAGGACGATATTAACGACGCAACGCGCGCGCGCGCGCCAAGCGCACGTTTTCCTCTCGACGGAGGTGGATGGTGGCAGCGTGTACGCCCGGCGCCGCCACCACAGTCGGCATGCGGTAGTACGTCCGTGCGAACGAAACACCCGTGAAGCGCGACCGCGTCCGCTTCCTCATGGATGATACGCGCGCAACGCGCTACGCGTTCGTCGTGATCGTGACAGTGCTCTCGTTGTTCACCACCGCCGCCGATCTGCTAGGTGCGTATCACCCGTGTAGCATGTACGAGTACCATTTAACGTTTATTTGTCATTTATATCTATTATCACGCGCCGGCGATCGTTGCAACGAGTATTTTCCACCGCCTTTTTTTTTTCCTCCTACGATCGTTTATTATATTGTTGGCAAATGTTTACTTTGGCTGGACCTTTTGCCCGCCCCCGAGGGGGTGGCGAGGAAAAACTCAACGATAAATTTGTGAATTTATGCTGTCTGTTTACACGAAAAGTTTTATCGGGCGCCCGCAAAAATCGGGTTATTAAACAAGTCATTTGCACACGGCGTGAAGAAAAAAATTGTACAAGTCGCAAAGCAAAAACATTTATATTTTTCGATATGTTGCGAATGATTAGCGATGCGTCTGGTATTTGCGCAACAAGCGTCACTCTTTTATTTGCGATAAAAACGTACGCAAACACTGTCGTCCCAATATACATCGTGTGTGTGTGTGTGTTGTATCAGAGCTTTTAGTATGAATATTTAATGCGTAAGTGAGCGAAGAAAAAGTTGCCCGGCTGGGTTGTGCTCTCGACGTAAATGTTATCAGATTATAAGGTTTATCGAGTTCGCATTACGGCGCTTCCAAGCTCCGTCGGCGTATGGAAAAACGTATTATTTTCCGTTTGTCTCCCAGCACCGCCAACCGATTTTATTTGTCCAAACTTTTCGAATCGAACACTCGTTCGGTCGCCAGGCAAATGCGCGCCAAACTTTCGACCCTTCACATGTAGCGCAGCGGACTTCAAAAACGCGATTCGAAAGATGCACAGCGCATGAAAATTGGACATGGACAGATATAGTTTTGTCACTTTAGTACCATTTTCGCAAAATGCAACAAAGTTTGTAGCAGTAGCAGAAGTTCTCCGGGCGGGATGGCAATCAAAAATGTAAAGCCAAATGGACTTGGTCGTCATTTATTTATTCCCTAGTACCTAGTGTTAATCCGGAAAAATTTGCTTCGCTGAAAATAAGCCGTTGCCCATTAAAAGCACACTGCAAATTTGACAGTCTATTTTTACCGGCTCCATATGCACTCCAATCCTACTACTGTAAAGCTGCGCGTAACATAATCGCATTACCTGTTAATATAACAAACTTTTCATGTCGCATAATCCGCACGGTAGTAGCTATAAATCCGGGACCAAAAAAAATACGCAAGAATGCAACACTGGCTTCAAAGCACCCTACCAAAGAAGCTACAGTTTGCATTCAAACAATGCAACCATGCATGGGCGATTGCGTTTGACGTGATGCGTTGCCTCCCCACGTCTTTGGCATTAACGCAGTCGTCATTGTCAGCCGAAAAGAGATACTGTCTGCCTGACTCATTGATTCTCTGAAATATGATCCGCACTTATACTCACAATTAGTAACCCCACTCGTCCGATGCCCAATGCAAAGGCGGGGATGATTGAAAGCTTCCATTCAATAAGCATATCGGAGCCGCGGCGCGACGCGCGCCCTTCCCCTTCGTGCTGCAGTCGGCGAGATAACGACGACGAAATATCAAATTTGGAAGGGATGCCAAGTCTGCATGTCCTTTACAGTGGGCAATGAAAGTCTTGAAATGAAAATATAATACGTTATCGCGATGCGCCTGCCTGGAGGGGTTGGCGAAATGTCTTCTTGCCGTCGAGTCTAAGCTAATATACGTGAAAATATTTGCTTAGGAATGACGGATTATATCAACACGATTTAGGGTAGCGTATGGACTGGAATGCCAAATACATGTCAGGATTTGCACAAAAGGCATCATCGAGGTTTTATCTGTTTTCCTACATACTCGTAATAGGATTTGCAAAAGACAAAAATGTAATATACTGGTTAAGTAGGATATTCGCAACAGCAAAAGTTATTCAATTATCCCCTGAATTATTATGCCGCAAAAATAAACACCTACGGCAAACTTTTGTCATAAGTCTTTCTTCATCCTGGCCAAAGCCCGAAATTTGTCTTCTTTACACAGCAATATCGCCACGCATTTATTCATATCATACCGCAAGCAATGGCTAGCAGGACTATATCACAATTTCAGTTTGAGCAAATTTTGCCCATTTTCCATATGCAGTCTAATGCCGTTGCGTTGGGTTGGCTAATTGAGTGTTCTCATGTTTAGACATTCGTAATGTGATTATAAAAGCCCGCACCGACCTAGAATGCTCCAGAGGCGCTCGTTTTGTACAGCATACCGTGTATCGAGGTTCCCGGGTTGGAAAAATGCCTGACCGTCCGTCGCCGTCGCCGTCGCCGGTCGTGTGTTTTACATGCCAAACGATAATTACAAATCAATGTTTCACGGTGGCGGCGCGTCGCTTTTGTGTTTACACGCCGCGCAGATCGAAATAAATTACTCATTTACTACCCCTGTGCATGACTGGGTTTGTGGGTTGGTGGAGATTTTTTCGGGCCGCGCCGTATTGTTTATTGCTGGCTACTTTCGCATCGGATGAAATGTTTGACAATTAATTTTATCAACGAATCTACTTGCGTTAGTGCCGAACGGTCCGCATAAAGTAGAGTGCTTCGAAATGGGCATGGCGGTAAAAATTACATTAGTGATTCTATTTTTGGATGCAAGGAATTTATTGGTAGTTAATTTGGGCAGTTTGGGGAGTAAACAATTAAACGACAATCCGAGAGGAGGGATGTGGGGGGCGGGTGGCTAAAGCCCTCTCAAACGCACAACGCTCGAAACCATCCGCGGATTATGAATATTGATGAATCGAAGCGTGAAATGAATTTATTATTGTTCGGTAATTAAACCGCCCGAGCCAGGCACACGAGCAATTCTCATTTGCGGCGCAATCATAGCAGAAATATCCCAATCTCCGTAATATTTTATAGTCGCTTGTTAGTTTGATTAGATTTCCTTTACGCGTGGAAACTTGTTGTTGTTGGTGGGTGTGGGCGAAAAACGCTTCCAGCTGTCCGTAGTTGTTTCCAGCAACGAGCGCCTCGCGGGCGAAGGAAAGATATCTTCCTTATAGGGCGCGCGCGCTTGCATGTCAGCTTTCTGATGGGATATAATGGATCACGTCAAAACAAATAATGCACTAATAAAACAAATACTGTCTTGCATGTTGTGCCCGACGGCAATGAAACAACGCCGCGATGATCTTTTCCCCCAAGCCTCCCCCACACTCCGAATGGCTCGCTCATCATTAGGAAGTTTTCCTCAAGAGTAAAAAAAGAGAAAATCACCGGAAAACCGGATTTTTATCGGTTTGATTTCGTCCAGATATATTTCGCCTCGTTTTTATGCATAGAAAATGTGTGGGACGTTATTGGGTGGAATCGTTACGTTTACAAATCTAGTTGAAATGGATTTATTTATGTACGTACATTACTTGCCATAAAAACGAAGATAATTACAGGCCGCAGCGCGACGGCACCCAGTTAATAAATCAATTTTTTACGTGCGCCCCCGGTGAGAGTTGCGGGGCGGTGGGCTGATTTCTACATTTTTCTTTCGATTCCCATCGTACATATCTCATATTCACGCCTGGTATTACCAACCCCACGCCACGCCGCGCTCGCACGACTGCCGTTGGGGGTATTTAATACATTGATGTGACGGGCCAACGTTTGCCGCGCGTCGCACACGACACATGAATAAATCCCGACCGCCGCGTATGAATAGCATCAAATGGCACAACACACGTCGTTTTTCTAAGGTTTTCAGTGCTTTCTTCGACCGCCACCACCCCCCTTCAAGCAACTACCATCGGCGCTGTTGCGGCTCACCGCGCTCTGCGTCTTTTCTTGGCCGCTAACGAAATCAGCATTATGTGCATGCTGCCTACAACAATGTGTTCGATTCGTAGCGGTATTGTGTGCTGCACGGATAAGCATGATTGCGATTCCCAATGCTACTAGCTAGCATTTCTTACACCATAAATACGGGGTGTGCGCAATGAATGTAAGCGAATTACAGCCAATGCGATTACGAAATCGTCTCAATTTCTTATTTATTTTATAATCATTATGGTTTCGTTTGATAGATTATTGTATTTTACTTAGTGTTTTGCTGTCACACTAAGTACGTTTGAAACCCTAGCAAACAGTCATACAAATTTGCTCCACCCACACCGCAATGCCATTCGCACAGTCGTCGACTTATTCTTCCCTTCCTCCTTGCCTGCAAAGGCGCAGACATATTTCTTCTATTTTCACACATTAATACTTTGTACAACATATTACTTCTGATTCTTCGAATGAACATGCCAACACACATACACACGGGGGGGAAAGCAAGCTGGTTTTCCCTCCCTAGTTCGCTTTTCGCTTTTCGTCTTCAACATGTCTGCGCCCCGCTTCCACAACATTGGATACAACAAACACTTTGCTACTTTTCCGCGTTAGCGTTTGCTACATCATTACGCTATAAATTCGAGCCGCGTTCGGATGCATAGCGAATCAGAATCGAAACTTTCAGCCCATGGTATTACACGTGTCATATTCATACGCATAGCGGCGAAATAAGTGCCTTCACCGTTTCCTAGCAAACATTTTGCGAAACATTTTGGTTCGACATTGCCTCGCCGTGTGTCAATGTTGGCAATTAATTAAAAGCACAATTATGTGTTGCTAAAACTTGTTTCGGCACAATACAAAGTGGCGTGTAATTGCAAACATCTTGTTCATTGAAATCGCATTCATTGGAAAATCGAACCGCGGTTTGATCCGGTCCAGAGCGTTTGAAGCCTATGGCCAAGCGCGTAATTATGCAATATATTCCGGGGTCGAGGCGAGGAGAGACGTGCATTTACATTTTAATTGACATATTACGATCGGCAGAAATAATAATGTCGCCCGAAAAGCCCGAAAAGCGTGTGCATTACGCCTGTAATAGATTCACAAGCAGCCCGTCACCACATTTATTGTGCGGCCTTTAATAATAATCAATGCGTATTTGCGGCTCAACCAACAAACAAATGGTTGTGGAAACGGGCGAACTAAAATGCATACCCACGGTTATTATTACCATAGCGTGCGCGCGTACTTTCCCATTCGCACTAACAATAATCATTAATGTAATACGTAATCAAGAAAGTTACTGCTGGTTGATGTATGTTATACCCAACTCGCTATACATTAATCGCAAAATTTCGCAATATCAACACGAGCGCCGCGCTGCCGCGGCGCGCGTATTGGTCATTATTATTTGTAATCAAGCGGAATTATTAATGTTATTTTTAGTTTTCGAGTTGATTGCCACGCGCGCGAAAAACGTCTGCGTTGCGCCAAATTGTGCGCGAATAATCCATGAACGCAGTTTGCTGCATTTGCGATTCAATTACATTCGGCGTTGATTACCCTTTAAATATTAATGCGTATAGTGCAAAATATCACTCTCCACCCCTTTAATTAACACTTTGCTTTGTTCCCAATTGTTAGCTCGTGCACCGTGTGCGTACTCGTATTACTGACGCGTTCAAGTGCAATAAACCCAATCATCTCCCTTCGGGCAGCTCTATCAGTGTGATTGCAACATTTTTGCACCACTATGTGGCATTTTTCGAGCGCGCTCATACACACGCACACAAAGGGCACTCATTAAGTCCACAACGCAAATAGCCGCGCGCCGTGCCACCAACCACTATTACTTCCATCATTGGCGTAATCTGGTGCGCCAACTCTGATTATTCCGCACTATTATTTGACGTTGTTTCCACGTTTCCACCTCGCATTGTGGGGGCGCGATGATGTTTTACCCCTCGTGCGAGTGCGGCGGCGGGCCGGCTCTATGGTTAGTAATAACATAAGTTCACGTTCGCGTTCGTTTATTATGGAAAATTCGAAACTCGCGTGTGTTATTATGCAGAAAGTTTTCTTCGGCGAGCTCCCTCCACCCTTCTCGCGGCACCGCCCTCTTTCACCCCCCATCGGTCGGTCGGCTTCATAGGCTATTGACGTGCGAGTTGCTGGCGATTTCGGTCAAGGGTCAAAAAATCAAACCTGTCGTTATTTTCGTTTCGTATCGTGTATTTATGCGCCGACTCGGCTAGGTATAATCATAAAATGGTGTTTCGCCCACTATTGCGTTCTTGATATATACTATAGTACTACTCCCTCGTTTGCACAGGTGAAATAAGTGTACTTGGGTAATTTGGAAAAAGGGCGGCGGCGAAATATGTGGCATTTGGGGGCATCTCTTTTTTGTTTTTGCAAACCCATTCGTTTTGGCCAAGTGCAGTGCGGGTGGCGAAGCCGATATTCATAAATCGAGAGCCCTGCTGCATGCAGTTTGCGCACGAATTTGTTGGTCGGCGCAAAGCATCGCGACGTGCGGTCGGTGGGGCGTCAGCGGCGGCGCGCCGCAGGGACTGATTTATAATTTACTAAGTGATTCCCATTTGCACTCCGCGCCGCGCCGGGGAATTATTTAGTCGGCGAGCAAACAAAAATGCAGGTTGTTGCAGGGCCGCCCTTCCCTCCTACCATTTCCCCTGGATGGAATTTTTCAAACCGATGCACGCACGCCGCCGCCGCCGCATTTCGTGCCTGAAAAATTGTGTGCACTTCGTTATGTCGACGCCGCACCGCACGAGACCATCAGCGTATGTATTAACCGCCTCCCACACCCTCCGCCGCTTACCAACACATAGCTGGGCATCGCTGCGTTTGTGCTGCGAGTCACAATTAGAATTTTCCGCTCGATTAGTCGATACAGTGGGAACACCAACATTGCATCCGATGCTTTTCCAATCTAACCGACCGCGTGTGGGGAGCGACTGCACGTAGGTATAATACATGTGTCGAAGGTTGTAGGGTAGGTTTGCTGATGCAATGCTTAGGCTACGGGGGGAAAGAGATGAAGGTTTTTGGGGGTTTACAGGCGAGAATTCCCTTTGCGTAGGCATACAGTTTGTTGGAAAAACACTGACATTCTTCTTATTACGTCCTTGGTAAAATTGTCTTTAGCGTTGCTTGAATATAGGGTTTGTTTATAACACATAGAGTCAAGGCGATTATATAGGATATATTGAAAATATTGGCAACATGCTGTGAGTGCATGGGCATCCAAGTTGATCACAACACACCCTTCAATATACTTGGGCAATCGCTAGCCGAAAGAAGATAATACAAAAACCATCCCCCTATGTAGGTTTCGTTCCCCTTTATGAAAGATTCGTCCGTTTGGAAAATATTCAATGTCTGTATAAAATACACCCAAGTGCATCCTTACCTTTTGCCCTGCATTCCCAAAAACGCCACAGTTTGCACACCAGCACTTCAAAAATTACTTTAATTGTTTATTGGTTATATAGAATGGTATATAAATTAGTTATGCATAATAGTGTGTTCTCCACACAGGTTCCCACTAAACCTGAGTGCGCGAGTCCTTAATGGCTAAGAACTAAGGAATCGCGTGACGCACTCATTAGCCAATCGCATAATATTGACTGCAAACTGCACCAGGACGACATCTAACATGAAACATTGCGGTTAAAATCTAAATTTAGTCATAAACGAAAATAACCTTTTATGCACAGTACCAAAATAATGTAACGATCCGTAAATATGATCATAATTTTCCAATTTTCATATTATTAGGAAATAAGGGTAGGTTGAAACTTTCCCTAAATGTTGTATGCATACTATATGATATAACCTGCTGCTTTTCGGACGCCGCAATTTTTCCAAGCTGGCAGTAAAGCAAAACGTTCAACATGCGCAGCCTCACACCCTCATACACAACGCCGCCCGCCCCAACCGGCATTCATAACACTCAGTTTCGCTCCGTTACACCAAACTAATTGGCGGCGGGCGCGAATCCGCGAAAGGTTAACCGCCGCGCCACCCGCCCACCCCGTGCGCCGTCGTTTTACGAAATTTACGCCGAGTTATCAATTTATGTTCGCGGGCGCGTGCGATGATCGCGCACATAATGCTATGCAAATTGCAACGGTGCAAGGCGGTGAACGGGGGGAGCGAGCGGCGCGCAACAGCAGAGCATGAAAGGGCGCACGCCGCCAAATTGCCTCTTACACGAGTCGTACGTACCCGGCAGGGAGATTTTGCCACTTATCTTTTATCGTGTGGTCGTCGGATATGGATTCGAAGCGGT
>JARJDR010008122.1:0-14428 GCA_030264135.1 Myllaena sp. GC000078 | reverse complement strand
CGCAAATCAACCGCGCTGAAGACGTTGAAGTTAATTTTGGGAAACCAACAAAAATTGTCATTGTTGCTAATAACATAATACGCTGGGAAATGTGCGCATGGCGCATGTAAATCGTGTTTTAATTGTTTTTTGAGATATATAAATTGCTACTCATCAATATTATGAATTTTTTTGCGTTGCATTGCGTCGATTTATTACGGGCAATGAAATGAAGCGTGGCGAAAGTTTCCCTACACTGACGATGAAAAATTTCATCAAAACTTTTATCGCGCATGCAGAGCGATGATAAATTCGCCGTGGCTCCGAAATTAATGTACCGCAAATATGTATTGAAACCGAACCAGAGAGCCATATATCACACAGACGTACGCCTCGTCGTCGGCAAAAGTTGATCGCAATAATTGAATTAATTTTTTATTACTCACGTATGCTCTGGACATGGACACATGACGATCAATCCATTTGTCGTTGGTTGCATTGTGACTCGTCACTCACTCACTGTGTTTGTTTACTTTACTTACCTTGCTTTGCTCATGACAACAACAGCTAGAATTATTTTGTCGAAACTGCATCGTTGCGACATCTCTTTGCAAGCCTTCATAAAAATATTTAAATTACATAAAAATTATTATTTTAATTCGATTTTGTTGTTGTAATCGCTATAATTAATAGAAAAAACTAGAAAATAATTATAAACATTGCATTTTTGCATAATATTGATCATTTTAATGCAATTCGAATGTAGGTATACATTGCCATTGTGTTTAAATTTATCCGATTACATATTCGCTTTATACAAATCATTGAATCCCTACCAACAACAATTCGAAACGTATTAAATGTTTAGCAATCGATTACAATTGAAATCCATACGAAGTGCATCATATTTCCGCTTAATTTTATTTTTATCAATTTGTGTATTATTTTCGTTTAATATTATTGCAATGATCAATCGGTTTCAATCATGTATCACTAGTAATGTAATTTGTACAAGGTTTATATATAAATAATTTAAATGTTTTCCTCGCTTTCCATTATGATGCCGAACGTGTAAATGTCAAAAATTTCAAATTTCAGTAAGTATTTAGGTATGTATGGTGGGTAGATTATACTTTATTCATTCAAGTAGGTAGATCGGATTATTAATTTATATTTACTTACTTGGTTTCCTCTCAATTTGATTAAGTAGAACAAATTTTGCAATGCCATCAATAATATTGATCTATTTATCGCCAGAGTTCAGTTGGATCGCCATAAAGGGAAGGAGGGTAATCATTATGATATACAGTAACTCACAGACATTTCGATATCGTTAAATTTACACTAACTCCAATATAGTATGTATAATATATGCATCTCTTATAATAAATGTTCTATATTCATTGTATCTATATATATAAAGGTTTTTTTTAGACGTTACATACATATATTTGAAAGATGCTTCATTCAAATACGCGGGAGGAGATGAGGAAACGGGGAGAAAGGAAGAATATATTAATTAGCGTTATGTACACTATCGAGCATGATTTTAATTAGATTACACACCGCCGCCGGTTTCCGGCCGCTGGGTTTTAATTAAAGCGCGCGATTTGATTGAGTTTCGATGCCACAAAATTCAATCGATCGTGGGAATCATTACTTACTTGCCAACAATCACCATTCACACATAAATAATCACTATACAACTATAAGTTTAAGTTCAAGTCCCCTTTTCTATATACACTCTTCCACTCTTATAATAACACAAAAGTCTTGCTTGCTCACCGCCTACGCAGGCACATTGTTCTTGCTGTGCAACTCCTGCAGCTCCTCCTCTTCCTTGGTGAGCGGTATCGTCGAGTGGTTGTACAACCCCTGCGCCATTAATTGCAACGCCAGAGGATTCTTCTGACCGGAGGCTTTTTTGATCTTGGCGCGCTTATTCTGGAACCAGATCTTGATCTGCGCCTCGTTGAGACCCAGCTCGCCGGAGAGCTGCTGGCGACGGCGCTCGGTGAGGTAGCGATTCTCGGCGAACTCGTGCTTGAGGCGCGCGAGTTGCGCGCCCGAGAAGGCGGTGCGCGGCCGCTTCTCTTCAGCAGCGGCGGCCGCTGCTGCCGCTGATGCTGCTGAAGCTGCCGACGCCCCCGACGACGAGGATGACGCCTTGCCGCCGCCCGCGGTGGGTTTTTTCACGCGTCTTGTGCGCGGACCTGTGTGCCGAGAAAACTTTCCTGTGAGACCCGGGGGGGTGATGATTAATGTGCAATGACTGGACGCATTCCTTTTATTCGCGCCCCCTCCCCGAAAAGGAAGGAGATTTTTTCCCCCGGAAGAAAAGAGTCGGTTTTCATTGGTTGCCGTGGAGGGAGGAAGGGAGGGAATGGGTCGATAGTTTCCGGGGTTTGGCACCGGATGCGGAAAATTGGCACAGATGGAAGAATCAAGGCGCGTGGCCATTTTGCGCCAACCGGTTTTATGGTGGCAATGATGCTCTAGAGTAATCGCGCCTGCTTGCAATTGGCTAGTATCAAAGTGTTTTTGTTGCTTTTGATTAAAATGGCATCAAAATGACATGCAACCAGAACGTCTAAGTAAGTCTAACGTTATTTTAATGCTCGGGCGCGCACAACCAACAAGGATATCCTCCGACAAGAAATGTCCTAATAACGCAAAAACCGAATGCAAATCTAACTTAATATAAGTAACCGACTCCGTCCCTTGATGGATATCACACGCACGCCATTTGGTTGCTTTACGTATTACTTTGCGCACTTCTTTGACTACTTCCTCTTCTATAAATAGCCATCACTCGCGCATTTACTCGCCATCTACATTATTTTTCTTCACGTCGCCAACAAGAACGACTACCAGAAGAAGAAGAAGAAGAAAGAGGAGGAGGAGGAGGAGGAGGAGGCTTTTTACGCCAGGCATCAGTGCGTAACAAGATGCTTAATGCCGCTTATATCCTTTTTGCCACTTGATGTGTTGTAAGTTGTAAGTAACACAAAAGTCGCTGCTTCCTTTTGCAGTGCCTGGCTGGCGTCTATTGCAAGGCAAAAACTGCTACGCACACGAGCAAAATTAACTTGATCTCGAGTCCACTTGAGAGGGAGGAAGGGTTAACCCTAAAGAACCCTCCATGAGAGATGCCAACTAATTTGCGCACACTTGTAAGCCGTTTCCTACGTTTCCGTGCACGACCGAGAGAAGAGAAGAGAAGAGAAGAGAAGAGGCTAAGACTAAGAAGATGACGTGTAATTGTTCGGAGGCTGCCCGCGCTTTGTTTCTAATTGCTCTACCCCTCTAGCGCGGCGGCGACGTCTCCGGCGTCGTCGTGACAGTTTTATTGGTTCGTCCCGCGAAGATAATCGTCTCAACTCGCAAGATCTTCCCTACAGCCGAATAGCAATTAGCGCATTCCGCGCGCGGATGTTCTCCATCGTCATCGTGGCGTTATTATGTCTTTCGTGACAATGTCTCTCTGGCACTCACTTTCAAAAAAAAAGCCGCCTCGCAAATGTCAGCTAGCTCGAATCAATAAGTATCGAATTTCATCGATTTCTAATAATATCTTTGCAAAAATATCAAACCCGACAAGATTTCTATTCGAATGACACAAATTTAACATATTAACCACTACTTATTAGCTTATCACAGATATTAACTAAATTTGACTATAATGATGTTAATGATGATAAATTCTGTTTTTTTTTTCTTTCGCGTTGTGCAAAGAGAAATTCAATAGTTGTTATAAAATCACACCCAGGTAATTAGACAACAACTATCACTGATTCGTAAAAACGATTTAGTTAATTTCACAGCGGAATGTCGGCAGCTTGAGCATTTCCGGTCAATTCACCGGCGCGAATAAAAGAACACCGGCCATTAAACTAAACTATCAAGTATACTAAAGTACTAAAAACGGCGACGAATGGAAAAGTAATCGGCAACCAATCAAAATCAAACTCATCCTGCAATTTGCGGCCAGATTCTAGAAGTGTGTGATGCGAGTGTGAACTTACTTCGTCCTATAACAAAAGAGAAACAAAACAAATTAGTCATTATTGAAACAAAAACCCAAAAAAAAAAATTAATTTGCAAACCACATGAGCGCAAAACAATCGACTCATGCTCTTATTGTTATTAGTCATCAGTCTCGAAATGAAGGCGGGGAGTTAAAATGCGTTAAATGGAGAACAATGGTGGCAAGAAGAAAAAAATCACAAAGAAGAGCGAGAATTTCAATTACGTTTTAAAACGCAATGCGTAATCGTTTGTGTCGATGGCGTTGGCTGGCGCGTGGTTTTTGGTGGAGGCGACGGGAGGCCGCCCAAAGCGAAATTCTTTCGTCTACGCCATTGGGCGACTAATGTACTGTATTGATGGCTTTTTATTCGCCTGCTCACCGCGCGCCCGATTTTCCAAC
Organism: Myllaena sp. GC000078; assembly: GCA_030264135.1. Taxonomy (NCBI): domain Eukaryota; kingdom Metazoa; phylum Arthropoda; class Insecta; order Coleoptera; family Staphylinidae; genus Myllaena; species Myllaena sp. GC000078. The sequence goes on along the minus strand of JARJDR010008122.1, from coordinate 10,020 downwards.
TTTCCACGCAGTGGCGCGAAATACCTTCATGCGGTGTTCGATAATTAAATTTTAATTTTCATACTACATTAATTCTAAAAGCATTTTCCCCCCGTTTTTTTTTATCATCATCATCACCCTCTTGGTAACGCCAATATCAATGATTGTAGCAACTAGCCATCACAACACCCTAGTGTATATTTATTTACTTACTTACTTACAACAACCCTCGACACAATCTTCACATCCCTTCATCTCAACTCCCCCAACTGGAGAGAGGGTGCAAGTTTAATAAAATTGAAAGCGTTCCCTCTCTCCCCTCACTCTTGGTTTAGTGTTCGCATGTAATCGAAGATAAGCGTAACCAATTGATGGGCGACTGGTAGCAGATAGAGCTGATAGCTTAAATCGTATGATCCATATGTTGTCTGTTCCGAGTGAATTCATTTGGGATAAAGTTTGAAAAGCGTGGCGCGCGTGATTTTCCCCAAATCTTACAGTTTAAAGTGTTCCACGCCGCTTGACAGGTTGGGGATTTTTCCAACCCGAAAGGGATCTTCCTCTCATCCTCTCGCGGTAACGTATGTGGAAGATAATTAAACCACAATCTGTCAGCAATCACACAAAATACAACCCAACGCAGTGAAATCGATAATCTTCGTACTCTTCACCTCCTCTTCCTCCTTCTCAGTATATTACAAAGTACGTTTGTATAGCGACGCATATTTGGTTGAGTTTTCAACATGAGTTCTTTTTTGGCTAATTGACGTGGCGGCATTTAAATTAGGTCCCCTGTAAACAGCGTGCGCGTGCGCGCTGCGCGTACCGGGGCAAATTAATGTGCTTTACATCCTTAATTGGTGGTCGCCCTCTCTACATTTTCGAGCTGTGTGGCCCGACGTATAAAAAGCGGCTATGCGCAGTGCGCGCGCGCGCGCGCGTCTCTCGTCTCAGTCATCAGCGTCATGAGCAACTGTAACTATTTTGGCGACAAGCTACTTGCTAGAATCTAGATTGACGCGCCTGTGAGCTTTGTTTGGCCGACTTTAGGCGACGATTGATAAAAGCTTGAATAGATGAAAGCAAGCAAGCGCAACACGACTATCAAGTCAACGGGACACGAAAAATATTCAGGAATGTTGATCTAGACATCTAGACAATAGAAATACGAACAAGAAGCGATGAGGGAAGAGAGCCAGCAACAAAAAACAACGGCTGCTACTTAAGTTAATGAACCTCATAACTTTCGAGCTTTATTTCTTAATTGTCGCTCATTTATTTTTCGGTATCGCCTCGGTTCTTCTTCTTCGTCGGAGGAGGAATGAATGCGAGCGACAGGTTGGTGGTGGTTGTTGTATTGTGACCCAAAAGATGACCCACCCAAAACCAACACATCGCTTGTATAAATTATCTCTTTCTCTGTTGCTCTCCGCTTAATTAACTAATCAATTAGTGTCCCCTTGTTTTAAAATGCTGCTGCTGCTGTTGTTGATAACAAAAAAAAACCGCACAAGGCGCGCATAGCGGAATTAAGTGAATAATTGCATTTTTAGCAATAATGCGCCCGCCGCCGCGGCCGCGGATAATTTACGACCATCTGTATTCGTAATTAATTAATTTGCGATAGCCAATGGCACGCACATATGACAAGCTGTAAATTATTATATTAAGGCCAAGTAATTAAAATTCAATTAACGGCGGCGACATTTTTCTCCAAGCTGACAAGAAAACAATTAAATAAATGCATATATCTATTGTACGTAATAATAATAACTGATAAAACGATATTGTGAGTTATGCAGCGTTAATACAAATGTAAGTAATCGCGCGTGTGCACTCGCGTTTCGATTAGGATGCGATCATATTTCACTGCGCCGCCTGCTTTACATATCTCGGAATAATGCATTATTCTTGCCCACACACCCATAAGTCACCAAATCATAATCTAAACTATACCGAGTGTTGGCGTGTTGTAGTCTGGGTTAAATAATGACAAATGAAGTGGATTTGGCGTTTGGGGACAGACAGGACACAAGCTACATAGTTCTTCATTTATTATTCCCCGCGTCAAATTCGTCCATTATCACAATGTAATCGCCGTGTTCGGGGCTTGACTTCTTCGGACTGTGAGCCGTTTGAGACTGAGTGAATGGAGTACACGCGATTTGGGTGGCCGAGCGCGCTTGGCGCTTAGTCATAAATATACATTCGCCGCCTTGCACTGTTTATACTTATGCACTTTGGAGTTTTAGATCGTGTTGTAATTCGGTTGGATCGGTCGAAAATCGCGTTTTGCATTCGATTCGCCGTGCAGGAAATGAATGTTCGTACTCGCACCAAACCCACACTTCAATTCTATGAAATTCTTATTCTTCTACTTGGTGATTTTCATAAAATCCAGATTAAACGCCACAAAGGGCAATAAAATCATTAGAATTAGAAATCATCCAGCTGCAAAAAAACTGCAATTTATTTTCTTCTCTTCAACTTCTTCTTCTTCTTCTTCTTCAGTTTCTTCTGTTTACAATGTGTAAATTACACATTGTCTTATTCTATGATAATAAAACGATCGTTATATGCCATCAAACAAACAAACAAACAAACAACAAAAAGAAGGTAAAAGAAAACATTGTGTGTTTTCGCCGTTGATGTGTGCTAATGCAAGCAGCATTTTCTTTTATCCCACAAACGATTTTCATTCATATTTTCTCCGTTCTCCGTGTTGTGCGTTTTTTTTTTTGCGCGCTTGGGCAATTCGTTATGTGGTGCGCAAATTGCCATCGGCACGCCATCATTACCCAGGCGATCGTCATCCTCCTCTTCCCGCTCCTCCGCGCACTTGACTTGACTTAAATTCGAAATTAACGTGCTAATAATTGGCCGTTAATCCACGCGCGCGAGCGCCCCGCCATCCATCCAGGCCGCATTAAACGGAAATTAATTATGCAAATCGATGGCTCTTCGGCGACATTATTCCGGACGAAGATGACGACAGAAACCGGCAATTTACCAACAAGCAAGATGACAACCGCAAGAGTAATTAAATTAAGTACACATATAAAAAGTGTTCTTGATGACTTACTGAAAACTTCAAAAACCTTTGATCGATTTCGATCTAGACTGATGGTAATCAAAGACTAGGCATGGATAATGTGCGTAATTATGCTTCTATTGGAATTCGATGGTGATTGCTTAATTACACACGATGAATATCACAGCATCATTAACGATTATTAAGATTTATATACTGCGCTCGAGCAGTGAATATGCAAATAGAAAAAACCGCTAATTATTTTTTATGCAAATTGCTACCTGTATAAAACGATAAAAATCGCAAATCGATTATAAGACCAGACCAACAATACAAGCGAAAGAAATGGAAATTATGATGTTTGCAATAAATACCGATTGTTCGATAAGGCCAGTAAGCTAGCCTTACCATCTTGATGAATGAAACGAATGCAATTTTCGATTTTGTAGCAACACACAAGCACAAGCGAGCGAAAAAGAAAAGTTTGTAAAGTGCGCATTATTACACGTACAATCCAGTTTTGCGATTATTGAGTTGTACGCCAAGCAGCGTGTATTACAATGTAACAATTGCTCATGCACTTTATACTCGTACAGTTCCATTCCATAAATTCAATCGAAGACTAAATTTCATATTTCTTGAAAAGCATCTGCAATAATTCAACGTTGAAATCAATCAAAGTTATTTAAATTGCATCACATATGAAAGAATGAAGTAAAATCCAGAGAAAATGTTTAAATTTTGCAGTGAGTTGCGCAATGCGCCTGTATAAATGGAAATCTGTTTTCCATCGAATCGCAAGATTGCATGTTGGCAAAATATCACGTGCCCCCGCGCCGAACACGCGTTGAGGGAAATCAAGAGCGCTCGCAAATTACTTTAATTGTGTTGTTAAAGCGCAAACTGCGAAATGAACTCGTCCTGCTCCTCGCAGTGCCGTGCATCAATCATTTAATTTTTGTACTTTGCTTATTTATTGTTGGCATTTCTGGGTTTAAGATGATTTTCTCTTGCTGGACTTGAGTCACTTAAGTAATTCCCTTCAATATTCGACAACGATTCGGAATGGGTCGCGTGCGTCAACAGTCAATTAATTCAGCCGCGATCAAACGCATGAATCGCCCAAATAATTGCCCGCAACTTATTTAATTCCGAAACCAAACCGAATATTACCGAAAATTATACTTTATATAACTTTATATTATAAAAAGTAAACGGTGAGAGAAAGAGAGCCAAGCCAACAGGTGATGCGTGAAATAATACTACTTATGTAGATAGTTATAAAGATGTCGAAAGTTTTTTTCCTGCTCGACAATTATTCGTTGGACTTTTATTTTGGGTATTATTTTCTTAGGCGACTTTGCATCATCCCTTTTCTTGCGTGTGTTTGCTTATGATGATTGTGTCCCCGAGTCCGAAACCACTAAAACGCACTGAATGACCCATTAATACCTCACACACACGCACTCCCAAACGCAAACACACAAAGGAGCGCGACTGCTTTTTTACTGTCGAACCCCTCGACGCTCGCGCATATTTACTTAGCGTGATGAAGACGAAGAGGAAGACGTCCGCGTCCTGTCCGAAGACGAAAACTTCACCGAAAGTCAAATGCAAACATCCATCCATCCAGCGCAGCGCAGGAACGAACGCGCAGCGGGTTTGTTAAGCTCGAGTCGCATGCGCAATGCATGTATATATTTATCCCCCTTCGAAATGCAACCAGCGAAAATTCATCATCATCATCATCATCATCATCATCATCATCATCATCTTCAGCTTCGGCGGAGGAGCAAAGAAGACAAGAGTAGCCCAAGAAAAAGAACGAAGAAGAAGAAGAAGAAGAAGAAGAAAGGATCGGTAGCTGGGCGAACGTGGCGGGCGATTTTATTGAATAAAATCTAAAATGCCACACACGGCGTTGTCCTGCCCCCTCTTCTCATCTCTGCCCCCCCGTCGGCGGCGGTGGCGGCGGCGGCGGGGGCCTGCCAGCCAGCGCGAGATGTCTTCATCAACAAACTATTTATGACGTCAGAACCGAGGCAAGCGGAGCAAGCGCCGGACGAAGAGAGACATGGGAAAACATACAACTCTTCTTCTTGCGCTTACTCGACTTAAGCTTTAAGTCACAGACGGCGCAGTCACATGTACATAAATTTTGAAAAACCGTAAACTGTAGCGTAGCGTGTTTTGCATTATGGGAATTCGATAATATGTGCTGTGCGCCATTCGAATTTAGATTAACGACGCGGATATGCTAATTGCGCGCACGCTAATTAAGATTTTTATTAATCACTCACTCGCTTGTTACACGCCGGCTGAGAGAAGACCTGTCCATCAATCGCACGCACAGTGGATTTCATTCACATCGCATTCACAGTCACACTAATGACGTATTATTCCGATCAAAATGATGAGCTATTGCATTTGCATATTCGTCTGATGGATGCTGCTTTCCAATTCGAAAAAAGGTTGCTTGTGTTATTCATTAGTTCTCATAAGTCACATGTGCGTTACGGGCTTAAAAAACGGACGTTTGATGTCTTCATCATCATCATCATCATCATCGAGCACAACAGCGCAGAAGGCATACAAAGCACCACATTGATGAAATCGTTTCGATTCGGAACCCAAACAAAACAAAAAAAAACAACAAAAAAAGGATCATATGACTTAAACTTAAGTAAGTTTAGCAAATTCAACTTAGGAATGGAATCTGTTTATCTACTACAAAGTCAGCCTAATTGCAGGACAGAGAAAGTGAACAACGAGATGTAAATCAACGCAAATTGTATACACGCGAAGAAGTCGTCCTCTTAATAAATAGGCATTATTCGAGCAACAAGCGGGCGGTCGACCAATTACGTGTTTTGCGCGAATGCAAGAGGAAACGTGTATTACTTAAGTATAGTTTTGCGCGTATAATGTGTAATAAAGCATGCGCTAAATAGATAAACGTCGCACCGGTTGTCATTTCGTTCGTTGTGCGGCGTGATTTACCGAGTGGTAATTACACGATCGGCGCCAAACACCTCGCCAAAAAGCTTAACGCTTAAGTCACCCAAGTCAGCCCTCGTCGTCGTCGTCGTTTTCCTTTGGTTGCGGGGAACAAAAGGTAAGTAATTTGAATCCACGTGGACGACGGGATGGAATGTCGCCGGCGCGGCGCGGCGCAGCAAGCGAACGAACGAACGTACCAAAGCGAAGGCGCACGCGCTCTGCTCTTATTTACTCAACGTTGATTGCGCACACCAACCACTCTATTCCCATCGGCCTCTGCGCATCTCATTCGGAGCCCAGCGACTGAGGAGCGCCGCGCGAACGCGAGCGCGCATCAAGGTGGGTGGCATATTATAATATAGATATACACGTCAAAACTAATGAGTACTCGAATTAAATCCTTCTCTCGTCTCTTGCGGGTCCGCTGCTACCATTACAACTACCTACTACTAGACACGAACGAACGCATTTATACACGATAACTTACGAGTGCGTAATAGTAATAGTTCGTATACTGAATGTTCCTGGAAACCAGTTCGAAGCTAATCACTTCATTGGCTTTATCAAAGCGAGTTGTGTTTAATTATTACCCAGCATAAGGCGTAGTATTAAAGTATGAATTATGCGGATTTTATTCAAATATCCGCGTGTCAAACGTGATAATTACGAAATGCAAAAGGGCGGCGCGGTAATAAAAATAGCATAATCAGTCACGCACGCGCTAAATTTAAAAAAAAAGCCAACGCGACAAATAACGCCAATAATTAATCAGAGAAAAAGTCAGCGCGCACAAAGAACTCTTTCTAACGCAAAGAATTCTCAATTTGCTTGCTCGCCCGCCATTATTGAGTACGCCCAAGTGCACAGTGCACACGCGATATGTGCAATTTCCCGAGCGCAACTCGATCGGCGTGTAATTGCTACCGTTCGCAAATTTATCGCGCGTCCTCTTCTCTTCCTCTTCGTCTTGGATTACAAAAACTACTTTGCACACGTGCACCGTGCACACCCATTCTTCAGCCGGTCAGCTGACGATCCATGAAGACCAAGAAGAAGAGAAGAGACGAGTCATCGTTCGGATCGATGCAAAACTCTCCCAACTTCCTCATCGATTTCGGCGAAGCTCAACGCTCAACGTTCAACGTTTTTGCAGCTCGCGCATAAATTTCTGGAAAAGTCCTCGTGGAATATGTGAAATCGTAAAATTAAATTTGCTTTTTCTGCGCTGAGAAAAATCGTAATCGATCTAAGTAGTGAGAAATTGCATTACTTAAACTTTTTCACTTTCTTTCCACCTCGGCGCACATTCAAACACACCGGGCAGAACAGGTATTGATAAGATTTATGGTAGGAACATCAACAAGTTGATTTTGACAAAATCATTCCTAAAGGTTGGAAGGAAGACCACTTAAACACTATGCCAACATTGTCTCCGCGCGCCTAGGGTTCCCATTCACCGGTCATGGGCTATTATTATAAATACCGTCGTCGCCAGCAGCGTGGAAGAAAAAGGCTGCGAGGAGAAGAAGACGCACAAAAAAAAAACGTAAATAAAGGCAAATAGTAACGTGACCGCAGTCAAAATAGAAGGAAGCCGGAGCGAGCCATTGTCGTGTGTGAAATATGAGCGTTGATGGCCGGCACAATGACCGATACTCACCATCAATACAATAGGAATTTCACAACGTTTTGATTCGCTCAATTCGCTACATATGGTGAATATGACACCGTGGACCCACCACAGAGAGAGGTTGATTGCCAAAAGTTAAACAATTAGTCCTAATTGCAAGGCAACCGGTTAATTAACCATAAGACACGTTGTAAATCGTTTTCTTCTCCTCCGGGCTTCGAATCTGATTTCATTATGAGTAAGTAATACATTACACGTGTAGAAAGTTTAGGCCTAAAACACTACCGCATGTGTAACTTAAGTAAACATCGCTCAGGTGGGGACGAACAGGACCTCCGCCTCGATCCACACCAATTACCATCTATATTTATACAAACGCACTCCATTTACTTGCAACTAGCGCTAGTCTAGCAATTTTTAAGTTCGGAAACGCGGAGATATATTTTAATTTGCAATTAAAATATGCGCGAGATGACGACGGGGACGACAAACGACGCATTTGGTGCGGAGAGTGGCAAAGAGTCAAAAGAATCAAGCCGAGGACGATGGATACCCAAAGCAGAAGAAGAAGAAGAAGAAGAAGAAGAAGAAGAAGAAGACGAGAGAGAGACTTTAACGTGCTTTATGTTTTATTTAACAACTTGTCTATGTGTGTGGTCCGCGGTGCGGGCCCTGGCACGCGATATACTACCGGGCGCGCGCGCGCACGCCGAGCGAATGAAAGGACTTAACGCGCGCGAGTAGGACGCAATGTTGACTTAAGTCATCGCAGTGAAAAGCACGGGCCCGCGAAACAAATACGGCAAACGCAACCAGAAGAAGAAGAAGAAGAAGAAGAAGAGGAACAATTACGACCGACAATTACCCATCTCCGACTGCGACTGCAACGCACACTCGCGTTTAATGCACTGGAGCGTATTATGAATGAACCCCCTTCGTCCTTCGCCCTTTCCTTCGCAACAATCGTGATCGATATGCCCTGATCGGATGGATGTGGCGCGCACGCGCACAAATCGTTCTTCTTCTTCTTCTTCTCCTTCTTCATCTTCGGCTTCTTACCAAATGGGCGTGTTGCTGGGCGCCTTAATATGCGGGGGCTTAATTATAGAGATTTTCGACTTTTATTATACTAATTCAATAACCATAACTCTTTGTGGGGGCGCATTTTTTTCAATCGTGGCGCCAAAAATCCCCAGCTTGGGAAAGCCAAGTATTCATCAAACTTCTGACCAGCTCTGCGATGATGTGCACGGCAAGTGTTAATTAATACCTAATGATGCGTTTGCGATTAATTAAATCTACCGAACGCGGAAAGCTTGAGCCACACATGTCGTTCTTTACTTGGTTTTGGTTTCAAGCAGCGAAGCAGATAGATCACCCGTCACCCGATAGCGATATTAGTAACCAAATACGGTGCGCCGCACCGTTAATTAGATGAATGTGGATGGCGCGATTGCCGGATGATAAATTATACACGACGCGCGCATGGCGAAATTGCAATCACGACATTCAAAAATGTGAAAATATGACAATTACTTAAGACTTAAGGCATCCCGCTGGAAACGCGTAAATTACTCTCGCCAGCAGCGGAGAAGTTAATTAATCAGCCTCCAAATAGGATGACAACCAATGACATTTGTTGGTTGTTGCCATTTCGCCGCCATTGTACCAAGTAAGTAGACTTTCTAATCGATTTTTACAACACCATCTTGTTGCCTTCCCATCCGCACTCATTGTCAGTTGCAGCCAATTTAATCCTACCTAATCGGTTGCACGATGCATTTGTTTGTGCGGTAATTTAATAATTACTTCGTTTCTACCAAGCGCGGCGTCGGTAGGTAGCCGTCAAACAATTAACGAATGCTTTGCATCGCTGCGAATCGTTAAACACGCATACAGCGCTCATTATCGATCGCATCGATCGATCGGATCGCGCAATCCACCGAGTGGTTCGCCAACTGTTTACGTACCTACCACATAAAACATAATCAATCCAATTGATGGATATTGTATTAAGTATAGTAACACGCATTGGATGGCAATAATGTTTTTTTCTTCCACATCGAACGCATACGGCCGCAATTGACTTATAAGGCGATCCGCACCAGCATTAATTATTCAATCGTATTGGCCGGCTCTCAAACTAGGCTAATGCGTTTATTTTCTACGATTCCGCTGTCCATCCGTCTATCTTTGCTCACTGTAAATTGATTTTATTTACTTCGATGAAGTTATTGATTCTCCGCTTATAACAAAAAGTTGTTACCAAAGCCAGAATATGGCAAATAATAAATTAATCAACACAAACCTATTTTCCCCTTTTCAAGAATCACCAACAAAACGTAGGTGAATAATGCCAAGCAATAAATAAGCTGATTGA
>JARJDR010008115.1:0-11588 GCA_030264135.1 Myllaena sp. GC000078 | reverse complement strand
TTCGCCATCGCCATCGTCTTAACACATTCCTCGTCTACTTGAACTCATCGTAGATGTAGTTCAAGTACATTCTATTATGACATTATGTTATAAATACGAAGTATTCATAAGTAGCAGCACGGCGCGAGGAAAACCCAAAAACACATCCTCCATATGCGTGCATTCCATAATGTAATATTTTATAAGTATAGGAATACTTAGAAGCTACCTATATGAAGGGAGCTGACAGGAGAAGACGACACACTAGAGATTTCGTCATGTCTCCACACCCATAACAAGATCAAAGGGTGGCGTGAGACATTAATTACGTGGTAAATGGATGTCCACATCTTGACGCGATCTCATTTTCTTATTAATACACGCATTCATATAGTACATATGTACAATATATTGCAGAGCCAGAAAAAAACCTTACAGAATTTTCTCTCCAATTTAAGAAAGACAAATAAAACGGCACGAAAACGTACGCTACGCATTCCCAAGCGGCATTTCCGTTTGAATACCATCTTATCGCATACATTATTATTATGCGTGCGAGCAGCGCACAATTCGCGTGCGTAATAATATATACGCGCGTAACAGGCGAATGCGGAAGGACAATGCTAATTTGTGAGCGTGAACGATATTTGTTTTGATATTGAATATTTAATGAGGACGCAAGCGCGCCGCACAAATGAAGCAAGTAAGCGGAGGCGCCGGGTAAAACACACACACACACACCCATGCACCTATGCCCGGATATCAAATATAATAATGGTGAGCCGGGGGGCGGGGGCGCACACGCTCCATTTGTGCCTTTATGCTTTATGTCCGACGCGACAAACGACGTCGACGCCGACGGGCCGAAAATGAATGCCATAACGCGTATGCATGAGCATGTTATAATAAAACGTATTGTGTGCGGAAAATTTGAAAATGCGTTGGGAGATACCACGCATCAAACATTAATACGGCAATGAATCGCAAATGGTTTGCGAAAGGGAAATTTGCGCAAATCGCCAGTGCCATGCGTTCGCTCTAATGTGATTTGAAAAGGGTCTAAATTTCGGATTACTTCGCAACAATTGATTGCCGAAATCCGAAATGGTGACGGACGTTGCTAATTAATATTGATAATAGCGTAATATTTACGCCATTTGAATTTCCTGCAAGGAAACGCCAGGAATTGCACACTTCATTTAGCGTTTAACGCCCGGATATAATACAGCGCCAACAAACAACGAAACTTTCATTCGATGTCACAAGAAGCGTGCGCGCGCGCGCGCTTGAAAGCGATGCGTCGCTTAACATTTAATTAACACGTTCATTTGCGTATTTCATCCGGGCGACTCCCGCTGAGGGGCAAAATGGATAATGCCGTGCTGCGTTGGCAGGGGTGCGTTGGTTTGTTCCTTCGCGCATTGCGCGAGCGGAATTAACGCGGCAATAAAATGGCACCCGGTGTGCGCTAGCGCTTTTTCTCTCCTTACCGCCGATAGCGCCAATTTCGCTAACGCAAAAGCAATTTAAGCTAGTTTAAATTTAAATCACCCTCATTTGATAGCTAGTTTGGCAAATGTAATCAACGATTATGTTGGAATCGTGGAAGGAGGATTGGCATGTGCCAGTGCAATGAATGCGCCGCTCAGAAACTCTAACGAAATCACATGCTGCGTGCGTGCATGGATGATGCGGGTCTGACATTGCGCGTGAAATCGAAAACAATTCCGCGAATCGGTCAGTATTGAGCCGCGTATTTAAATATTGAAAACGTATTCCAGTCTACATTACAAGGTTTGATTCGGATTGTTATGTATTTATTACATGCATACTATTCTCGACGAAAGAAAAAAGTTTATTGAAAAATCGCGCTTTTATCGAAATAAACATTTATAAGAATTCGCCGTAAAAATAAATTATCGAAGGATATTTATAACGCATAAAATTTAGCACGCGAAGGAAGTGAGGATCTTATGTCTTACGTAATGCTCATTTGCATATTCTCAACGTACCAAGCAAGGTATCAAACAACGCCCGCGCGAAAAAAGCGTGTTCCCTAATGTATTTCGTTCTGAAAACCATCACATTACATAATACATTATCTTTGCCATTTGCGCCGCGTGCATATTTCACCGGGAGAAAATTAGACGACCGCAAAATAAACAACGAAACATTACACACAACAATCGCAACGGACACAAAATGAAGCAAACAAGGCCTTGGCTATACAATTAATAGCATCCACCAGAAAACACGTTGGTTGTCGTCTTTGCTCGTCAAATTCGCATAAAAGGCCGAAAGAAAATGTCGCGACGCCGTCGCCGCCCGACCGACGGTTATTTCAATGCGTCCATTTTCATTTTAATACGTTTCTTTTGTTTTGCGTATTTGTGCGTCGGTCGACTAATAATATTGGTAAGGGAAAAAATGAGTGTGTCAAGCGCACACGCCCGCCCTCATTACAACATCGTCGTCGTCGCACAGCCACACCACCGTCATCATCAGCATATCGGTTCGGTCGTCGGTCGTCATCCCAAATAGCAATTTCGCGCCGTGTGACATTTAATCAATTTGCTAAAAGAAGGCCGCTGCCACCGCCACCGCCACCGCCAGCGCACGTGTGTAGTGCACCGGGGGTAACACCATAATCATCAATTTCGCATCGTCTCTCTCTCTTCTCGACTTTTTTCATTTTTATCAGCTTTTTGCCCTGATAGGTAGTACTAGAGTTTCACCTCAATCATCATCATCATCGTATAGCCATCAAGTTTTGTTTGTCATGAAGCACTTTTCATGCAGCCATCAAATAAAGACGGGCGAAGATGACGAGAATCCTGAAGCTGCTGTTGCCGCCGCAGAGGCTTATGTTCTTATGTTCTTAATTTGTACGTAAGTGTTCCACTCATCCCTCGCGCAATATCATTCTTCGCTCTATATTAATTCGTTGTACAAACAAAACAAACAAACAAGCAAGCAGGCAAACAGATTTACTTGCGGCTACCCCTCGGCTAATAGAAATTATGTGAAAATTAATAACGGTGGTCGGTGGGCGTGAGGATGAGTAACATTCCTTGTCGAGGCACACACAAGTAAGATGTTCGCCGTTATTGAAATGATGCGCAAAAGCATAACGAATGAGGCAGAGTGCGAGCGCGAGCAAAAGAGAATTGGAAATGAGGACATTTAATGTGGGGCGGAAGCGGCGCAGGATAATGAATAATGAGTACCTGTGCGGAAGTGGCAGCATTCAATTCCGCCGCTGGGGATTAAAACAAATTATTGCGGCTTATAAGTTTTCCTAATGAAGTCTCTCGTCAGTGTCCTCGCGTTTTCCCTGCTCCACCGCCCCCTCGGCTGCGTCGACGGCGCAGAATAAATCGATGAATGTATTTATTGCCATTGTGCGAACTGTCGATGCGAAAATAGAGAGGACAGTAGACATTTTGTCGAGCTGCGCGGAGATCGTCCGAATTGAAGATTCAAGCATCCATAAAAGATCAAGCACGTACGGCAATCGCACCTGCGTAAATAATTCGCAAAGGTATATCCGCCATCCTTTCGCGTGGAAAACACACGGTGTTTTTTTGAAAAATATTTCCGATCAAAAGTTCACTATATATTGAAATTTGAACGTTTTTGATTTACATGCCCGGTAAATTAAACACATAATTTCCGAAGGAAAAGCCCAAGCAAGCGATTTCATTCCGAAAACGGGTAAGGCTCTCACTGTCTGCGTAATAAATAAGCAGCATACGGCCGAGTGAATGTTGTTTACAAGAGTGTTGCCTTTCCTTTAGGACGCTTGAAAGGCAACGGGAAATCGCAAGAAAAGCACGTATCGTAAATATGCACACACGATGGGCATCGCGCCCGCCATCCCCGTGTGCAACCCGAGCAGGTGAAAAGTGGATCGGATGAAAAGAAGCGCGCGAGAGAAAAGAAAAAAAGGTGACGACGACGTGCGAAGCGTTCGGGCGGCGGGCAGATAGATAACGTGACATCGTCCGTTGTCGGCGGCGTTGTCACCGTGGCGATATTACGTTTCCCGGATGTCCTATTTGAAACGATCGTATAACAATCCATATCTCAACAAGTCACATGTTTTTCTTGTCGGTTTCTTGTAGTGGAAAAAAATTACGTAATAATTTTAAAATTGTCTAGTGGAAAGTTATATAACTTCTGGCAACGTAGAAGTTGATGGTGTGATTCTGCTGGAGAAGACGGCGCTGGCGTCCTGGGTCATCAATATATGATTCGCATGAAAATTTAAATTACAATCGGACGCGTGTGGGCGGAAATGCGCTGCTAGTCGGTACACGACTATGCTCGGCTGCGGTTGCAATGATGCATATAATTCTCCAGCGCTAGCGAATTGACTTGGCTCCCACAACGTTTGCTCTAGTTCGGGGCTGTCGCGTTGCTCGCAGCTATTCTCCGAGCGCGCGTTTCAAAAATGCATAAGGCTTATGCCACATTCTGTAATTTCATTAGTTTGTAATTACTATTTTGACATGGAACAAGAATTGATAAACTATAAATTATAATGATAACAAATATAAATTATAAACTATTGCAAGCATTACAACATAGTGTAATAAAAATTTATAAATTGCTAAAATTATTCAAATAAAAATGTTTTTATTACTATTTTTTGATTGACAAGTATTTTTTTAATCATAAATATTGGTTTTTAAATAGTTGCTAGTTAATATAAATTTATCACGAGCGAAACTACGCTATAAAACGCAACGATTTATTTTTGTTTCGACAACGAAAATTCCCATAAAAAAGCAATATGAACCGAAAACGTATTTCAAATACTCATTAAATCATATAACCGCCATGAATTTTACATTAAATTGATATATACATCGAAATAATTTGCCATAAATTATGCGCTCGCTTATTCAACGGCATACTGCATTTCTATCGCTTCTAGAAAATAGTGCAAGTAAAATATTCCATCACGACTAGCGGAATCGCATAAATGCAGATTCACCACAATAAACCAAGTAAGTTATCTTACCCCGAGTGCATGTGCATACGTACACTTACGTTTACTACGCATATATCATCATTGCATGTTAATGCATCGACATGACATTCATCGCGAACGCGGGCGCGAATACATAACACTTTACGTTTTTGAATTGCGCGCCGCACAATTGCAAGTGCATTGAAATATTATGGAAGTACTCAAAACCCAACAACGGACGCATTCGCGTTTGCCCGCCGTTGGCAAATGTGTGTTAGTGAAGTATAAAGTATATGGTTGCGCATCGCATCCGACGCCGACGCGGTCGACGCCGCCACCGACGCGACGCCGACGTCGTCGATGGGTCTCGTCGACGCTGCGCGGCGCGCGCGCGATCAGTTTTCGGCGTCGCGACGTACCAAGCGGGGGGCGGTCGTCGCGCACACCCGCGCGCGCAAATAAAAAATCGCATATTGTTTCCGTTTCACAATAGTACTTTACATATTTATATATCTAATACAAAAGACAATAGTTATAATTTGCGTCGTTAGAAGAAAAGTGTAATTGTTTAAAAGTAGTGGTGCAGCATAAACAAAACGTTTGTGACACGTGCCCAATAATTGGTTATATGAGAGATATTCATATCGTTAACAATGTTATGAAACACGAAACACCCGATCGCCGATAAACAAATCAAAACGCCAAACGCCAAATGTCGAATTGGTATAATATTTACTGCTTTTGTGGCTTTTGTGGTATGGCGGTATGGATTTGAGTTCGATTCGATTAGGATCGAATTAAAACACACCTCAATACCTAGGTATATAGGTAGTTGCGATTTTATGCGATGTTTTCATTCCCGGCTTCCTTGAACGAACGCGAAGTGGGTTAATTCTTAGCGTAAACATTTGCGCAACGGATCATGGCTCACATGCTTCCTGGTAATGTCTTTTTCAAGTTATTCCACAACAGACTTCAAGTGTTATTTGAATACGAATTCAAATAGATCGATAAAAATGGAAAATTGTCGCAATCAATATGTCGACATTCGATTCACTAATTAAACGTAATAACCACCGCGTCTATAATTGGTAACCTTTCACTTGACACCCACCCACATCTGCTACATCTGATTGCGCGGCCGTTTTCATAGATACAATGCCACTCTGGTTAAATTGTGCTGAATGTGTCCTATTGTACGTGCGTTGGCTATAGATAGAAACTATTGACCAGAGAAAAATGACTTCTATTCTCCAAGGTGAATACGTGGGAGATGTAGTTATTAGTCGATATCCGTTAGCTATTAAATAGAACTCGTGCACGTCCAGAAAATTCAATTGAAGTTGGATGAGTTGCGTAAGTAATTAAATTGGTTTCAAAGCAAAATCGTCGAGGAAAGAGAAAAATCTCCATACAATTGGATTATTTTTGCCGAGAGCAACAAAAACATTTCGCTGCTAATAATACGAATGTCCAGAGAGAAACGCATTTATTTCCCCGCAACGGCGACTGCTTATTATAAGCAGTGCCTACAGTTTGGCTAATCTTTTGATTGATGACAGCGAGCGCGCGCTGGATTTCTTCGGCTCCGAGTCGTTTAGTTCTGCTCTGTTTACTGCGCGATACAAACGAAGAAAAAATGCTCTGGCGCGCTCTGAATGAGCAATCGCAATGCTTGCGAAAATAATGGACTGAACAGTGAAATTAAGACTCAGGCTGCAAATTGATTGTCCTGAAAATACATTCCGCATTTTTCATGTCTCGTTTGTTACCAACTTTGGAAACATCACAATTCGTAGTTATGACATTCGCATTCGAATTACAACTCTAATCCGTTAAACCCAATTCGACATTGTCGATTTAGACATGAATAATACGCTTTTTGCTGTTTGTTCTAATCGAAGTCGCACGCACATTCATCATACGCCACGAGTTTTGCTGGCGTTCGGATGATTATAAATCATGCGCGGGGTGGAGGTGCTGGACGCGTATAGATTTCCAAAAAGCTGACGCGCACCAGAGCAAAAAGCATGCCGGCACCTTTTACACCCGGTGGGGTGTATGTCGGCGACAACTTGTGAATTGTGAGGGACATAGATAACAACTTAGCGCAGTCAGAAACTTTACAACTTTTTTGCTTCCCTCTACTTCGAGCACTGGATTTAGTTGAATTGCGCGCGTTTCACAAACTTATTCGACTAATTGTGTTGTGCTATGCAAATGAAATTCGAGGACATTTTCGATGATGATCACAATTAGTGTCGCGCGCGAGCACGCTATTAATACGAAAACTTTAGAAAGATATAAACGAGTGTTTAATAGATTCACAGGACGGGCGCACGTTAATTACGATAATTTATAGCGTCGCAATTTAAAACCGGGTTAAAAGCGTTATGAATGCGCTGACAATTAATATTGTCTGATTTTTCTTCGTGTGAAAATCATTCACGGAGAAATCTAAATAGAGCAAAACAGTAATTTTATACTACTCTTTTGGAATGTTGGAATTATCACGCGCCTATAACTTTCCCTCCCGTCGTCTTAATTAAAGTTCTCCGGCGAGATACCAACGAGAACTTTGATGTGTTTTTTGCGATTGCTGACCATCGCGCCTATCTGATCCTAGACTCCGCCGCACCGCTGGCGTCAAATTAATAACATGGAAACTCAAGCGTTCAGCTATGTCGGTCAACGGACGGATGGACGGACGGACACCATCAAGCGTTCGTTAGAGGCTCGCCAGCGGAAGCGCTTAACATGCGAAGAATAAGGGGTTGCGCACGCTCGCGTTGCCTATCCTCCTGTCCTAGTTGAGCGCTAGAATTTATTCCTCGCTCGGACCAAGCGAACGTTGGGGAATTTATCTTGATCGCATCGGGCGATAAATATTCGTTAGCAGACACGCATATAGGTATATGCATGCATGCCGTGCAGAAATTCTCGTTTGGTTTTGTCTAAAAAATTGGATTAAATCTGGAGTTGTAGAAAACCGCATCAATTTCAATCAAGCCAGAAGAAGTCAAAATTAGACCACCGTGAGTGATGCGGGACCGACACGTAAAACAAACTTGTCTAATTCCATGTCGTCCGTCTATCCTGCTGCTGTCCATCCGTTTCCTTTTATTTTTCCCCATTCTTCTGTCGGCGCCGCGTTCTTTTTCATGCCATCGCACATGTCGCATTCGCAGTCGGACGGCATCAGCAGCATTCGGTTTCACATCGCATTGTGTGTGTGGGTGGGTTTTGGGTTCATTAAATGCGTGTTGGCCCAGCGTCAAATTTCGCAAATCGATATGGCGCGCATGTCCTTTCGCTTTCCGCCCGCGCAACGCGTACGCCTTTATGATGGGATAACAAAACGTGCGCGTGTCGAGTGCTAATGCCCCGCCGGTGGACCCCACTACTCAAAATCCAATTATTACATTAGATCCCATCTGCCGCGAAATTGGGCGACATCCTTCTGCTGACCATGCTCCCCACTGAAATGTTGCAAACTTTTTTCATCCATTACACTCGCGCACAACAAATCTTGCGAAGATAAAGTCGCACGTGGCCGAAATCAAATTTGGGCTACTATTATTAATTTGCAAACGCAATCTACGAATAAATAAAGGGGCCTTAAGTTAGGTGATGCTCACGAAGTTGGATGGGGAGAGTATTTGAATTTCATTTCGAAAAGGGCTGGGGATAGTTGCAAAGTTAAAGAGTTAACGTGATGGGCGGAGGGCGGCTGCGGTCGCATGCGACGAGGATCTGCCATCCACGCCATCCGCGCGAGTATCATGGTTTTAGTGGTTTCGTGATGGTTGCATGCTAACAGTCAATAATACCCAACAGAGTTTCTATTTCGCAGGAATAAATATAAATAAAATTTCCGTCTCCAAAAGATTTAAATTCTAATTCGGATGGCGATTAGGAAAAAATGTCTATTAATTGAACGGAATCTGAAATGAAAATCAGTAATGCGCCGCTAGTGGGAATTGGATTGCGGGCAGGACGAACGATGATGTCGCCATTCTTGGAGCGATCATTTCATTTCCGCGCCCCACGACGCTCATTTCTTGCTCGTATATCGTTCGTTCGATTCGTTTCCCACGTTACGCATCGATCACGTTAAATGCCTAATTTCGTTAGCATCCTCCCTCCCTCCTTCGCTCCCTCCTGGCGGCGCTCCCGAATGAATTGAATAGATCACGCGGTCTTTTGACGTGCGCACTCATCCATCTTTCGCATGAGCGGCAATTTCAGGATATGCCACACGCAAATACTACCTATCACTAGTATGTGGGTGCTTAGAAGATATGAAGATGATCATGGCATACTAGACAATTTTACGATTTGACTGTATAAAGTGCGAATCTTGCGACGCGACGTACTTAAATCTAATTGCATTTGAATTTGATCATATATGCATCATGTGTGCGGAGACACAGTGCGCCCCACTCACTGCTTTTACGATGCGACGATAAAACTTTATATTTATGATGATTATATTGAAAACGAAAAATATGCGCGCGAGCAGAAAATATTATGAAATTCGCGCGTAGCTGGACCACCACCGACGTAGACGATATAATCATTTATAACACTCGATGCGCGATGCGCGACTGACCGAGCGAGGCGCGCCATGGTGGCCGGGTCATTAATTTCAATTATTTTTCAATTCATTACAAGAGAGCCGGACGGCTTATGCGCGCCGTCATTAATTCCGCTATTCTGCAATCTCGCAATCTCGATTTGTATGAATTTCATGTAAGATGCATTAGCTTTTCTCCCATTCGCGGAGTACAGAGAATAATTATAAATATGCGGTGATATGAACAATTTCGTGAATGTATAATTAATCATTATCGAAGGATTGTTTTACCGGATGGTCATCCCCAGCAACCTAGCAACCCGCACTAAATTATTAAACTTTCCTAACGAAATTAACATCTCTCAGCGCGCGCGCACGCGGTGAATTGAAGCAATTCAACTTTGCGAATAAATTTCGGGGCGGGATTGCTCATTGAAAATTTCTTCTTTCGGCGTGAATGCCGTTTCGTAGCAAACGTTTTAGGCGCCAAAAAAGTAACTTTGTATTGTTTATCGGATGAAGCGGAACGAGGCAAATGGGTAGGCAGGTACATACTTAGTCGGCAGACGGAGGAGTAATGTATTTTTTCTTACGCGCCCGGCGCCTCCGCCGTCGAAAATCGCATTTGCATAAGTTGACATTCGTTATTCAGTGTTCCACGGTTTGGAGAGAGGTGTCGCACGACAGACGCGAAACACGATTTGCAAATGGGGAATGAAAACAAATGAAGATGTTGAAAGCTTTACTCCACCCGCCAAACCGAAAAATTTACTTACTTAAATATTACTGATGCAAACAGGTAAATGATGAAAATAAAATATGAGATAAATATCACTATCAACACCATATTTCGTTTTTCTTTTTTCTGTTATCCTGTCGATGACGTGTGTGTGAAGCGTACGCGACGTGAGGTGGCTGCGAGATCCTTTCTGCCGTCTCGTCCTTTTTGTCCTGCGGCGGCGGCGTCGGCTTGTTTGTCATCGGCAACGATCGCCATTAAATCGGACGCTGATGCTCATTTTTATGTCGCGATATGGCGCTGGCGTGCGATTCACTTCTTTGCCATATATATGTATAAGTATATTGCCTCAAAGGGCGCGGCGCGTCCGTCCGCGTTTCGATTTTACGATCGACTCCGCAGCCACTCCTGCCTTGGTTTATCTTTCGCCTTGTATCGGATGTTTATTTTTTTGAGATGACATTTTATAGTGTCCCATATATCAGGAGGGAGAAATGCGAATTTATTCGGCATTTTGAATTAATTTAAATACGTATATGATCCATTTGTACCACGATTAAATTGATCAACATTTAATTAACTTGTATATCTAATTTTTATGCGTGTATGCAAACGTGACTCGCCCGAATTTGAGCTTTTATTTTCTCTTCGTGCGCGGATTTATTTTACTTTTATTTGATTACGCCCACGCCACGCACATTCGAATCGCATTTTGTTTTCCGCCTCCGCCTTCACCTCCGCAACCGCATACTACGCGTATCGTATTTTCGGGCGATAATATAATACTGATACCTTTTTCGCTCGGCGCTGGTGCGTTTTGATTCGCGTTTTATTAACGACGATAAATCAGGTTTTATTCGCGCATGCGGCCGATCTAAAAATATATATGCGGCCCAGTCGTACTTGATGAGTCCGGCATGAGAATGCAGTGGCAGCGGCCGGCGGCGCGCTTAAACTAGTTGTCCAAAAGTTATTATTTCCACTGGTGTACGAGTACGCGTCCATTAATTACGCGTTACGTGTTAATTACGCGTCCATTAACTTTTGTTGTTTTTCCTTTGTATGCGTGCGGTGAATGTTTCTTTGCTCCCAGTGGAGTTGTTTCAAATTAAATAATTATCGCCGATTGGATAATTAATGTATTTTACTTGGGCGTGTAAAAATCCGGAATTGTGTAAAAAGCAACGATTGTTTATTTGGTTTGCTGTCGTTTCGAACTGCAATGTTTACTTGATATTTATATTTCCGATCGCAACTATCAACACTCATCATCTTCCACGTGTTGAGTTTACACTGAAAACTGACTGAAAACGTGCGGC
>JARJDR010008110.1:0-12900 GCA_030264135.1 Myllaena sp. GC000078 | reverse complement strand
GACGCGGGTGCGCTTGGAGTGCGCCGCACACTTCACGTGTCATCCTCATCAACCTCATCTTCATCTCGATAGTCGAGTAGTGTGTCAACAAAAGGCGGACATGAAAACGATGGTAAATACAGGACGCGTGTATGGTATGTATGTATGTATGTATGTGCATACATGTCAGGCATCGCACTTGCACGGTTGGCACAATATCAATATTCATTCGATTACGCATTCGCATTGCAACCGAGCAAATAAACAGTCGAGTGTCATTCGCGCGCGAGTTTTATTATCCACGCGTAAATTAATTACTTACTTGTTTCGAGAAGACGGCGATGTCCTCGTTGAACGACTCCGAGGAGCACACATCGCCGCCGGCGACGCCCGGCTCCCGCGGCGTACACGTCGCCAGCTCGCACTTTTCGAAGATCAACGCCAGCAGCGGAAACAGTGGATGCCTGCAACACGAATTTCATTTCAATAAACAAACATGATCACAATCATTGTTACACTAGTACATTATCAATAGGATATTCTTGCTTCTTGTTTCAAAAATAGAAACAATTTCTCATTGTCTCCGATGCGAGTTGAATGAGATGCTTTTATACCAAGGACGACCAAGAAATAGAAGGATATCGAGTGTAATTTTTGAATGCTGTATTCGATGGGAGCACACTCCGTATCGCATCCGAGCTAGCTTTATTTATGGCGTGCCATCGATGTAATTCACGGGGTCGGCGGGGTCGCGATCGTCCGGCCATTAACGGACACGCTCTCTCTCTGTCCCTCTGTCCATCAATCGATGCCTGCGTTGTGCCTCGATCCTAATATCATCAACGGCCGCCCATCATATGACGCTTTGCTTTCAGCTGGTTAATTAAAATGTGATTGATCGGAAGGATTGAGGCGAGCAGCGAAAGTGATAATAAGTAGCCCGTAGGCGCAAGAGTGAATATGGATGAGCAACGCGCATAATTACTAATTACCGAATGTATTTATTGCAACGATTACCACAATATTTACGCTTAATGCGACGTTTTAGTGACATTTATTTCGGTCGTAAATCATGCCCGGGGCCCCGCAGCAGCCAGCCACCACAGTGACGGCGCACTCTACTTATCCTCCTTCTCCGCATTCCCCCCCGTGAACCCTCTCCCGTGACCGCAGTTCAAGTTTGTTGTTCGTTGCTAATTTTTATGCGAACCGCGACACCAGTCAGCCAGTGAGCTGAATAACCATGAAGTCTAACTACGTTTTGGGATGTTTAATGGCCGAATTTGTAACACATCTGCATATAATTAGTTACTACATAGTGGCCGAAACGATTTACTTATAGTTATGATAATACAACCAATCGAGGAATGAATGCTGAAAATTTTGAACGAGAACAATTCGCTTCATTCATTCGTGGCGAGAGCCTGTAGCCGACGACTGATTGATGATGTTATTCATTATTATGATTTTTAATATTGTTATTTATTAATGCTCGCCATATATGCCTAGATTAATAATTATGAAAGCATCGGATTGCTTTATCAAACGACGATGAACATTGTTTTCAAGTATAAATACAATTACCACAAACAACGCAAACGCGGGAAAGAGACAGACAGATGATGCAAAGCGCTATAATAACAGCAATAATATAAAATTAATATGTGTAATATCACACCGTCCGACACGACACTTTATTGTTATAGTTTATTGCGCTCTTGCACTGTCCGCAAACATTCATAACCGATCGTATAACTTTTATTATTAGATCGTGACAATAAACTATTTAACAAAACGAGTCGTTATGTAGTCATAGTCATAATGCATGCAAAAAACTTTAATGCACAATTCGTACGAACGAGTTTGAATGTGATTACCTCTTGTAAATTGATTGTCTAATCACGAAGAAGCGAAGGAGGAATCGGATGAATTTCATTTCACATTCATTTGGCGCTGTTTTAATGTTTTAATTGTCCGCCCAGCAAAAAAAAGGGCGTGATATCATATTACCTATCCATTCAACGCGTTTTTTTGCTGATTGTCTTAATTTCCAACCCTCAACCAATACATCATTCTTTCAATGCATCCATTCAAGCAAGCAAGCCTTTTCACATCCACCCACGCCGCAATTAACAATCGAACACAAGAGCCACGAACAACTAAAATCCCTTTCAACTCGTCCTTTTTCATAAGCCCGCAATTAAGATTATTTCAATGCAACAACTACGTATTCAACCGCAACCGTAATAATAATAGGTACATAATGAAGAAATTTATACTTAATATGAAAATGCCAAGAGTTCCAAGTTCCAGTCAATAAATGACATCGTTCGAACAATATAAATCATGACAAGGACTTGGTTGGTTGCAAACCGCAGACGGTGCATACGCACAACTTCCGTAATAATGCCCGATTCGCCGCCAGTTTCATTACTTATTTACTTGTGCATTTTATGAAGAGCGCGCGCGCCCCGAAGTGTTCATAAAATCATGTTTGGCGTAGAACGGAGCCCCCGCGCTCGCGATTAGCGGCGAGCATCGTAAGGACGATTTTAATGCGTTTTATGCGTACTTCACACAATTCTACAAACATTCGCTGCAAACACAAGCGCGCGCACACACATCAGGCCATTCGTCATGTATGCGCGGCGATGCGGTTGTAATTGAAATGAATGAATGCGCGAGCGCGTTAAGTTAAGCCGGTGGCAGGCAGGCGCACGCGTGGCGAATCGTAAATGGTGTTTGCTTTATTTAATTGGTCATTGGCGCGTTTGCAACCAACGATTTCAATTTTAATCAATATTCATTTCAAACCAGAGATTTTTCCATACAAAGTGAAACAAAAAATACAATTCTGAATGAAGAGACGGGCGAAAAAAAAAACGAGGAAGAGTTGTAGGCGAAAATATAACCACAGCGCACACGTCTGTAAAAATCGCGCGAGTGGAAATGCAGAACGTAATTAAATTTTATGTGCGGTGTTCGCGCCGTTCGTTCGCCGGCCCTTCTTGCTGTCGCGTATGCCCACATTTTAAGTATAAACCTATAAAATATGCGCGGATGAGCTGTGGCGAACGCATCCACACACAGACAGCTACTCAGCGACATGTGCGCGTGAAAACGTAAAAGTAAAGAGTTGAGGTTGGAAGGAGTTAAAGTTAACAGAAAATAGAGAAAATCATCCCGTTTTTACGACATGCTTGCGCTCTCACTCGCGTCGAGTATTTGGATACTTAATGTAAAGAAGAGTAGCGCATAAAATGAATTATGTGCTCTCCAGTCTCGTACCGCAAAAGATGCGCCACGTAGCACGCGAATAAAACTACAATAAGTACACATAGAAAGACAAAAAGATAGTTAGAGAAGAGTACTTTTAAATGTGCGGGCTACCAATTAGTAGGACGAATCGAAGAACGCATAATTTAATATTCAATTAGATATGTAGTAGGTGCACGTGGCGATTGTTGACTCAAATGCCGTCCGATGCATTATTACGTATGTGCTAAGTAATTAAGCGACACCTCTTCTTTACTTTGCCCTTATGCTTTATGCCTTCTTCGCGCATTTTGCTCCAGTGTCCAATTATATTGGCATTTTTCAAAAAACACTCGCTGCTGCTGCTGCTGGCTGGCTGGCTGCACGGTTTCTCTATTACTCGGCCCAGCGGTTGTTTGCCCTGACCATTTGCTCATTTGCGACACCCAACCGTACGGTAAGTATAATTCGTAATTAAATTTAACGATGCTAACGCCCGCCCCCAAAACACTCGCCAGGAGGGCCGCGCGCTCGCCGCTCAAACACTTTCCTCGCGTGCGCCGCACAAAAACGATTGTATTATTAGCTGGAGTGAATATTAATAATTTTCAGTCGAATGCCTCCAAGGAGAAATGGATCGTTCCATTGCGACTAATGTCGTCGTTTTAATCTTGTTTAAAATTCGAGCAGAATTGAAAACTGAAAAAGGTTGCTTGGCATTTGTAATAACAATGCAAAACACGTGCCACCGCGCACTGCATTAGTAGCGATAAGGTGCAAAACGCAAAAATCGCGCACATTGTTTGCAACATGCGCGCATTCCGCCATTATTTATCGTCAATGCGAAAATATTTGCGTAATTGTAAAAAATTGATATTCAAAATGCACACGAAAAACGGCACAAGTTCTACTATGAAACAACAAGTGCATGTATTAGTAATAGAATTCAATTTCGCACGAAACTTACAACTATTAGGCAGGGAAAAAGTTTGCGATAACATACCGCGCGCATATAATATACACGCGCGTCGAGAATATGAATACGGAATGAAGGCGTGGGCGGGGTGAGCATCGGATGGGGGTGCTATATAAAGTCTTTAAAACAAAACTTTATTCATTTTCCAAAACGTCTCCGAGCCAGCCGCCCAGCCAGCCACCCCCGATGCGATTCGATAGAGTGCGGCGCGTATATATTTAGAGCTAGGAATTTTCAATTTTTGCGGCGTCATGCCGACGTCAGCCAAACTCCCCCAGCGCTTACTTTGCATCGACTATCACACACACCCACCGGGGTAGTAGTATTGGGCGCACGAGTTTTACTAGTGCGAAGGGAGGCTGTAAACAATTTTCGAGGTTTTCGCAAGGGGAATTTTAAGCATTCCCCGACGCAAAACAACATCCAAAAAGTGAAGGGGGAGAGACAAAGGTATGCGCCTGCGTAGGGATTTTTATTTGCATCCGATTGGTCCGAAATCGCCAGAAGTCAAATTTCGTATGCCGGCCGATTATGATTTAAGGCAGACGATGAAGATGAAGATGGAGTGCATCGCCGGCGGGGTATAATTTCGAATTTCGAATTCCGAATTAATTTATGCATGAATACAAATTCCAGCCGGCCCAGCCATTTTTCTTGCAGTCTAATATTTCCAACAGTGACGGGATACGAACGAGGAAAGGGTTAACATACCCGTAGATGGCGTCCTTGTCCCGCTTGCCGACGTCGGGGACGGCGCCCATCACGTGGTTGGCGGCGGGCGCCACGTGATTGGCGTGGTACTGGTGCATCGCCGCCGCCGCATGGTTCAGATGCGGCGAGTGATGGATGGACGGGCGGTGCGCGACGTGGGGCTCGTACAGACCCCCGCCGGCCGCCCCACCGTCCATATAGCCGGGGTGGATCCCATCGTCATACTGTAAAACCAACGCACACACAAACACATACAATTAACCTTCAAATCAAATCGAAACAATTTGTCAATATGTATATAAATGTAGGTGTATTAAGTTAATCTTTAAGTATACTAACAATAAGTAAGTATAGTACGAGTTGTAGATGGGTATGAATGGCGTATGAGTTAGTTAACACCACGTTAAGTAGGTTATTCTAGCGAACGGGATTAGCGCAAATTTAACTTAAATCTTATCTAAATCCGGCTCACCCCACCCGAACTGCATTTACGTCTCATTTACGAGCGTATCGAATACCTACTTCTACTTAGCAATTGATATCATCTCAAAGCCTTATCACTACAGCGACTTATCTCGCAATCGAAATCTTATCCTCAACAACCAACTTGCGTGCGTACGGATATGAATTTATTTCAGCTCTTACCGCACGAATTTGATATTAAGTATAATCAAAACAACAACAATTCGTTAACCCTATCATTTCGGCTTGGATAAAACAATGGATAAGCCACGAAAAGCCAACGAACATATTCGAGTATTATGATTATGTTGTTTTCCGGAAGGGAAAATTTCGTGCGCGCCGGAAAACTTATTCCCATTCCCCCCCGCGTAAATTGCCTTCGGCAAGATAATTACGAATAGAGAAATTTCGAAGGATGGTAGATTTTGATCAATATTTTGAAGGCCACATCAATGTCCGTATCTACTTGATAATCATAATAATAGGGACCGATGGGACAAGCAGCAGACTTGGGCAATGACGCGGCAGAAAATTTAAAACGAACGCTTACGCAGCAATTTCGCGCCGGGGCTGCTAATGTGCATATGCGCCCGACCATCGATCCAGCCAACATTATGAACAGTTATTACCAACACACCAGTAACAAGGGTGGCGCGGGGTTGAATGCGAACGCCGCCCGGGCGCACTTTTTCCACCTTCTCTCTCTCGATTGCCCGTTTTACGTATCTAATGTGAATTCGATTCGTTATAAAATGTAAGGTGTGATGATTGCGCTCTTTTTTATAGTACAGGCATAATTACATCGACATTCAATATGTTGTGTAGTGGAGTGTTGTCGATAGAGGGGTGATAGAATATAATTGCATCAAAATAACGTTTTCTATACATATTTTTTTCTCAATTGAAATGCAACGATGTTTGCAATTCTCATCCGGGGCGGTTTACCATGCGCATATTCCCCCATCTCTTACGTTTTGTTCCTACACGAAGTTTATTTCGTTTTTACGGCGCGAACGCGGGCGAATTTTACGAGCGCATAATGCATTCGCGTGATGGGCATTTGCACCATTACCCGGGGAGATAAACCACTCCATACTGCTCCTGCGCGCCTTCGCCTCAACTTCAACAAGTTACCAACCACCGCGCACCGGGCACTGCGCGCGCGCATCCACCAAACAGTCGCAAAAGTATTAAAAGTTATATGCTGTTATGCTAGGTTATGTCCGGAATAAAAAGAGATTTTTAACCTCAAATCGAGCGACTACCTGCAAAACGTGCATCATCATCATGGAGATGCGTTACGCGCTCCAATCGAAATGCGTTTTATATACGCTCGTAAAATCGAGCGCACACTTATGAAAGGCAATCAATAATTTATATCGAAATGTTGTGTGGAAGTGGTGTAAAATTTATTATTTGCATCGAGATGATACTCTTATGTTGCGCCTTGTGCATATATAATTATTTTTATGTTTACGCGCGGCGGCGCGGTTTATGACTCTCGTCATCAATGTGATAATTAACGACGACTTTAAATTAATTTCATTAGACATCATCGACATCAAAACGCAATTATGTATCTCTTTGCATTGCATGCGAAATTCACACGGCGTCCGATACGGTAAACGTCACCGCAGCGAAATCAATCAAAATCGATCGATATGCATACATATTTATGCGACAATTATGATGAATGCATATATACATTACGGTTGCTCGCGAAGCGATATGAATATGAGATGTATTGGAAACACGCACACAAACTCCGACGATGAAATATGTCGCGCCAATTAATTACTTCGTCTCTGTCGCATTCCACATTCGACGCATGTTGGGCTAATTATTAATTACAGGCTGCGTTAAATTTAACACAAACCTAACCCAATGCGGACGTAAACGTGAAAAGCTGCACTTCTCTTCTTCTTGTGATTGAAAGTGCCTAGGCGCAAAAGGAGGAGTTTTATCGTCTAGGATTATCTTTATACCCTAATAAATTCCGCGACGATAATTTTGCATCGACATCAAACAACAAAACGGCGCGCGCGCAAGCAAGCAAGCAAGGAAAGAGCAGCGGGACTTTTCAATGCGCAATTAATTTTTGATATACCAATAAAATGTTGAGCGATAATATTCAAACGCAATGCAATTGATTCTTTTCGCCAATTTAATATCGCCTGCCAAACAAATCTGCATCGTTAATTAGCTTGGATTAATTGTGAATGCATGAAAATCAACAAAAACGCGCCAATTCGCCTTGGAAGTGTTTTTCATTCCCAACTGCAAGACTATAACTAATTTAAATATCTATACTTAACGTCCAGGAGTCTCGGTCTTGTCAAAGGCGTAAAAAACCTCAACGGTGCTGCCGAGCGATGCATGAAATTCATCAAATGTTGCGCTCAAATTAATTTCTGAATGTTTTTACATCTTTCCTTTCTCCTCTCTCGACTTCCACGCTAAGCAACAACAAATAGAAATAAACGTAAAACCGAGTGCGTAATCCTACACCGCCCCTTTTATGAATTAAATTACACCTATGAATAATCTAGTAAGGTGCAAGGCAAGAATCATTGCAGCGAAGAAATTGTATTAATATTAATATAAACGCTTGCGCGGAAATTTCTATTAATCAATACGGGCGGGCGAATTTAATTAAGTAATACGAATAAAAACGACATACGCGGAACGAGTGGCGCATAATAATATGCCGGCGGAGTGATACATAAATAATATTCACGCGCGCTTGTCAAAGAAAACGCATTGCACAAATTAAAACGCGCTTGAGATTTATTTCTCGCCGACATAAATTTCGTTGCACTTCTTCGCACGTAACCTGCGCGATCAGTTATTACGTACGTTCGCAAGAAGATACTTTATGATTTTGCGCAGTGTAATTTATGTAATTCGTAAATTTATTATCGCGCGCGCCATTTCCATCCGCGCAACAACAACGCCGGCCACTGTGCTGGCGCGTTCGCGTAGAAAACTGGCCGACTTTTCCGCCGCGCACACATATGATGCGCATTTAGTCAGTGAGAGAGGCCTCCGTTTGATTGGGAAATGTGTGATTCAAACCGCACGAGGAGACGCAGAAGAATATACGATATTGTTAGATATTTTCGAAACGGAATCCTCTCAAACGCAGCCAGCGAGAGAGGAGTAGGTATAGTCAGTCGTCTCAAAAATAGAATCGAGCACGAAAACGACGTCGACTTCGACGTCGAAGCGTCGACCGTCGACGCATTTACCGCCCGCTCGCTCGCCTCAGTTTTCTATCTTCGTTAATGTTTATACATTGCAACGGTTGTGTGTCGCGTTGCGGCTTGATAATCTCGCTCATGTGTGTGTGTAAAGCGAGGGCACACATGCGGTTGGGTTGCAGATGCACGCGGCTGAAAGTGTGCCTTTGGCTGCGTGGCGTGAAGGAAGAGGCGCATCAAACGGCCGACTGAGTGTCATGTCCTCACAGGACGACAGCGGCGGCAGCGCGGCTGGCGGGCTTTAAAAATAACCGATGTCGACGTCGATTTGAACGACGGCGACGGCGACGTCGCAACGATGTGGATGGAAAAATCAAAAATAACTATTCAACAGAATTTGACTGATATTCAATTTGAATAAGGGGGGATAGTGCTCCCCTCACCACCAGATAAATGTGAAATTTTTGGTGACAAGAAAAAAAACACACACACACAACATCAAAAGGAAGTTGTCCAGACATAACTTTCTGATTTTCTTGACACTTCTTCAAACTTTCTCATGTACAACGTGTCAAATGTCAGCAAAATCACCTCTTTTTTTCCACTTTGATGTTTGTCTTCAGGGTGTTATCACACCCGATGCAAATTTCCGTCAAGATTTATCTACACCGCGCACTGGTGATAGAAGATATAAATTACGTTCATAACGTAAGTAAATCGTCTACAAATTAATGCGTTCAGCGCGCGGCGAGTTTTTGAAAAATAAGGCCTGAAAAGCAGCGACATTTCTGATAAATCTCGGCGCAACCAAAGCGTAAAATGTAACCTGCTGAAGGTAATAATTCAAAATTCAAAACGGGCGGCCCTCGTTCGCATTCAGCATCTCTACTCAGCATGTGAGGATTATTTTATTAATGTGCTCGAATATATTCTAGAGCCGCGGAAATTTAGATAAATTAAAAACCATCTCGTCCAGCTTTTTACCGTCCTGCATCGCGTGCGAATGTAAATATTACGGGCGCGTTGATTAAACGTGAAAAGATGGAGGAGCGTCTTGCGGCGTGTCACCTTTGTAAATCGTGGAGAAAACGATGCGATATAAATCAGTTTGTTAATTATCACGCTGACCACACAAAGATGCGTGAATACGCGCGCGAGCGCAGCAAATTAATGCCTCAAATCGGAGATCGGAGAATATGAGTGATAATGCTTGCGTATAAATTTATACAAGGCATCGTAAAGTCTGCGACCCACATGTGTGTGCATCGCCCGCCGCTCTTTGGGGGGTTGTGACCGACCGACGCAGCACTCAATTCTCAATCTCACCCACTATGCGTGTGTTTATCTTCAGCACTCCTCCGTCTAGCGGCCTAGCCTGTTCATATATGAATAACAAATGTGTTTGTGTTTGAATTTCGAACGACACGGATCCGATTCCGAATATAACGCACGAAAACACTAATTTCATTTATTAATCAACTTAATGCCACGACTGTGTACAATGTGTATTATTACATTGCATGTTGCACGGTTGTATAACAATAAATAATACACGTTGATGTTGTCGGGATGAATTATAATACATATTTACCTTTTTGATAAGCTACTGGAAAATTAAATCCGTTCGCAAAATAAATATTAATGCCGAGAAACCTTTTGAAGATTGGCCAGATCATTAGCGATTTCGATGTTTTCTTACATCATCAAATATTCAAACTTAAAAGCCCTGCGCGCGCACGCTGCGGCTGCACGCTACAATCGTTAGACGCGTGTGTCATAAAACTCATCAATAATCATTACGGAAGGCGGGCGGGCGGACCGTGCGTGTATGTCGCGTTACGCTTCGATTGTAATTTTTGTTTTTCATCGGCTTGAATGATGCCAAGACGCTGGTTGCATTTTTTGCAAGTCGAAAATTTCTCCAAGTGTCGTCAATGCGATTCGTTCCAAACGTATTTCTAATACTATCAGGTACGAATATACTTTATTATGTTTTATTACTATCAAAATGTTATCCACTCTTCTCCGATGACGAGACGTATGCCGAAAGCGCGCTTCGACGCTTTTAAATAATATTTAATATCCATTCGACTCTCGAGTATCAAATAGCCGACTTATTATATTAATAAAATATCAAATGGAAGCGGCTGCGTCGTGGCTTGCTTTAGTTGAATTAACTAGCATCTCAATGCGCATTCTTCTACAGCGCAGCGGTAAGAAGAGAAGAGCGATGTGTAATTACGGTTTTATTAATATTTCATACTTATTAATATTAGTCGCAATTATCTGTAATTACGGCAATCACAATCGACGGGCGCATAACTACTATATTACCTTGATGTTTGATTCTATACATATTCGACTGAATCTCGGCTACTTTCTTGACTTCTTGATTTTTATATCTATCAATTAGTACTCTAAAAATTGCTGGCGTAAAAGAGAAACATGTAGCAATTATAAAAAACGACATCGTCGCGTAGCACGTGTAAAATTACCCCAGAAAAAAACGCTGTATTGAAGAATTTCACTTGTATGAAATTCGTCGCACTGTATTACCGATTATATTCGTATCAATTTCGAGAAGGAACCAATTGTCTGAAAAAACCGCAACACAAAAATGGATTCAGTTTTTCGAAATGGACTTTATTGAGCAGTGCATCGTGTAAAGTAATTCGCGCAACCGTTCGCCGTCGCGTCGGCGTCGGTAGCGCCCGTCGACGCAGTTAGTTTTCAATTAAAAAATAATTAGCGTGCGCGCACACCCGGTCCGGCCGCCTGCCTGCCACCTGATTATAGTACTTATCAGCGCTTCCTATATACACGAGTTGAGACTTGTATATAACTATCTCAAAATGTAAGCATTTAACCTAAAATTCATATTTTTATATTCAATTTCAGCGGATTTTTTTTCCCCAGCGGTAATTTTGTCCTCGCGTTGATGAGTTTGTTTGTATATACTCGTACACTACGACGACATGTTACAAATGCAGTTGTTGTGAAGCGAAAGCAGTTAACGCGATTCGCAACGCCACACCGTGCATTATCTGCCTTCGTTCCGTCCCGAAACCCTTTCCTGGCAAACAAATGCGTTTAATGTCCGAGCATAAATGCACGAAAAAAAATATGTATGGCACACACAAAGCGATGAAATTGTACGTACAATGTAGCCAAAAAATTAAAATCATAAAATGTTGAACCCCACCAAAAAAAATGCATCCCAATTTCGAATGTTTGTCTCAACGAAAGTACGAGTAGTTGACATAATTTTATACATTTAAATTTAATAACCCGGCAATTTATTCACAAACAGTCCACGAACGGCGCCCGCGGGCGAACAGAGAGGCAGCATTAAGACGCACAACGCGTGCCGACGGAAAGACCCACTACTTTGCGACAGTTTTGTATGCTTCACAAAATGCAAAAAAAAAAACAGAATCGGACGAGATCGGAATAACATTTCCGCGACGATTCGCTCGTGCGTGGGAGTGGCGCAAATACAACATTTCCTTCCGCATCGCAAAGGGGAGAGAGCGGCTGAAGAAGATTGCGGAGAGAAAAGTCGGTGCGACGGTGATTTTCCCCACACGGCTACGATAAAGTAATTCTTGCGACGCTCACGGCGGGGAGGAGATGATGTCTTTGCGGCCGAGCGACCCCCCTCGAAACTCTTCGCATCGCGGCGAAAATAATGCGCAACCCCTTACGGCCTAGCGCACTTCCTGCGACAAATTTGCGGTCGGCAATAATTTTTGGCGCAAAATTATACAATTATGATAATGCCTAATGAAGCTCCATTTGCCGTCGGATAAGACCCGAAATGTGTCCCGTTTTTTTTTTTGGCTTCGCCCGACGGCAAACCGACGAACGTTTTTCACCGCATTTTTTATTCAATTTTACTTGGGGGCCAGCAGCGCCGCTGCAGCGAATATAATAAAATAAACTCGAAGCGTTGCGGCGCGTTGCAAGAGAGTGAGAACTGGTCCTGGGCTGTGTTATCCGACGGGCCCCGAGAGAACCCCGTCGGATGGATCGAAAGAATGCCATCTTGCATTCCATGATGATATTCAGATTTCGTCTCACACGCGCTGCGGCCGTGGCGGCCATTAACTCGCGCTCGCGCACGCAGGCACGCAGCATCGATACCAAACCATAGCAATGCATTTCCTAACCGGCACCCTTTCCCGAACAAGAAGTGCCAATTCATCGATTTTAAAAGATCGCTTCTCCGCATCGATATCGTCGGATTACGATCCGATCTTTGAATCCTAATTATTGCTCAAACTTTCTACATTCCCCGCACCGCAATCACTAAAACAC
>JARJDR010008104.1:0-54298 GCA_030264135.1 Myllaena sp. GC000078 | reverse complement strand
TTAGTGTCAACGAGTTGGTTTCGCGCCAATAGAAAAATTGCCCCCTCATAAATTCATGAGCGCTACATAAATTTCCCCGCCGCTCATTTGGTGGCGGCGGCGGCGGAGAGGAAGGAAGAAGGCTGTACACGTTTTATTTCGCGCCCAATCCATTGCATCCCTTCGCCAGAAAAACATTTAAACGTTTCGCGCTAGTTTTGTTCCTTTTGCACCCCTCCCAAAGTCCACGACGTCCGGTCGCCGAGCGAACTTTTTCTCGTGCGTCCGTTTTCGCACGTAACATCTCAACTTCTTCCGGTCTGGTTGGTTGGCCACCCACCCTCCCCGCACTTTTACGCCAGCCTTCATTTATCATCGGGGAAATTAATAAAAAATTAACTAAAAGCAGACTGGTGGGCTCCGCCCTGGTGTTTCGCACCCGCCGTCTTCTTTTTTAGCTTTATTAATTTTTCACCCTCCCCCGCAACACCCCGAACGAACGAGGTGTCACATATTTATGTACATAAATTTAATATGACTCTTGCGCCCGGGGGTTGAGCGTGTAACACGTGCTAATGATGTTATAGGAATAAGAAGACGAATGAATTCTTCATTTATCATAACGATGTCATCCGATACACAAAAAAAACCGGTAATTGCATAAAAATTCCGCTTTCTCTCTTTCCGGTGTGAATTTAATATGCGCAGGACGATACCGGATAAAATTATATTCAGACCTTTTGCTTTTGCATAAACATAGGATATGAAAATGATTATGTTGATGATGATGAGGGCGCGACAGACCCGAAATTTCACCCCCAACATCGATTTCAACTATATTAGGCAAATTTCGCGACTAGAGTCGCAGATTTGCAAGTGAAATTTCATCGATGTGCTCGTTTACTTTCATACTTACATTTCTTCTTTCCAACTTTTTGTTTATGTAATTGAATTGCTGTTAACCCACTTTTTTGCAACTACTTATTTATAAGTATTTAAAAGTTTCGGGGGAAATACAATTCATTCATTATATCGTTTGGATTTAAATCTTTTTCGGACTGAAACAAATTACTCTCCAGTCACCGAACACGTATTAGTCATCCTGGCTGGGCGCGTGCGAAAATTTCTGCGTAAATTAAAGCAGTTTGTGCAAATCCAAAACTTCTCCCTGTCGCGTCCGGCGTCGGCGCTAATTACATTCGATTCAAAAAATAGTTAAACGAAATAAAATGCGCAATGTGGCTGTGCCATTTTCGACTGCCAAGTTTCGCCGGCGGCAATTGTTCAACGTCTCCTCTTTTTTCCTCTTTCATTATTTAACGCAAAGTTTTTAACTTTCTGTTTTTCAATTTATGCGCCGCCGAATCGAAATTTAAGACTCGGTCGAAAAATGAAATGATAATTATAAAACTTCAAAGCTCATCAGCATGATAATACTATTTAATTATAAAAAACCAACACTTAATTCCAAAAGTTTATATTGGTTTTTCGGCTTTGCGGACGCGGACGTCAAGCAACGAACGCGATGTGCGAGAAAAATCCGTCCAGAAAGGCTCGTGTTTCATTTTCGGGACCCACCGCCAATTTCACGCGCTCGCATTCGATGGAAAAAGTTGGCAAATTGCAATTAAAAAGTGTTAATGAGAAAAATTAGCGCGACTTATATACACATTTACAACAGGTCCAAACCGCCGAATACGAATTGCTAAATAAAACTTATTTGCGTAGATAAACACAACCGCGCGCCGCCATTCTTAGAACCACATTGATTTAATTACTTTCCTTTTGGGGGGCGGCGGGTGCATTGTATTTACATAACGTCCTGCAGCTGTGCGGCATCATCGACATTTGAATTTTTAAATTTGTCAAGCGCTGCGCATCATCCGTGCAATTTCTTTCTTTGCGCCAACGACGCGCCGGAAAGAACTGCGAAGCCGTTAAGCTGATTTTAACTATCAGTGTTTTTACTTGTCCTTAGTCCGCTCATTCTTCAGCAGCCCCTCTTTCTATTCAATTCAAATCTTTGGGCATTACGCCAGGAGGCGCGCGCGCGACGAATGCGTGCTGTGGACTTTTGCACGCAGTCAGGGAGCATTCGCATTCAATGGCTCCGCGGCGCAAACGAATTACGCATTCTAATTATTCCACCGAGGAATTAGCGCTCTCTGGCCCGAAATTTGAATGTCGAAGCGCGGCGCGGGTGCGCCAAGCGCGTTTCTTGCCCATCTCTTCCACAATTAGCAGCATATATATGTATATGCACATTTCAATTGGATTATAAATTTAATTAAATTCGCATTTCAGCATTTTTCTCCCTCCCCCCATACGATAGATTACAGCCCAAACTATTCTTCTGCGCCAACACCTTCGGCAAACCTTCGGCGCAAAGCAAGCGGCATGTAACTAACGGATATTAAATTATGAAACGAGTCCTGCGCGCACCCATACCTTCCGAAATTCATAAAATTAATACGGATCGCCGACTCTCGGTCCGTTTAATTATAATTTAATTGAAATTGATGCAATTAACGAGCGGTGAATCGTATCGTACGTGGGCCACGCGGCGCGCCCGCAAACAAACTCATCGCGTTCCTCATCCTTTACTCGGGAAGATGTGATGCTCTGTCATTCGTGAATTTCCTCTTTGTCAATGGCGCGCAGCGTCCGAAAAGGTAGCAGTGACTGTTAATTAATAAATGGCACATGGTTGACCTATGGGATCGTCACAAGAAGAAGAAGAAGAAGAAGAAGAAGAAGAAGAAGTTGGAAGGTATAACCGAATTAGCAGCAGGGAGGGCGCGTTTCAATGAATTTCATGCGTCCGTAGGCAAACTAGATTAATTTATACACCAATTTTAATTAAATGATTTGCGTATGAAAAGAATACAACGCTTAAACGTAATTAAAGCGCGAGTTGTAAAAGTTTCGCCCGGTCGCTGCGTCGCGCCGGCTAGCGCCTTGTGCGAAATTATATCCGCCCACACCCCGAAGCGTTGGCGTTTCGTGGCTCGTCGCTTTCCACCCTTCTTCTTTTAAACTAACGCTCGGGCCCGCCGGCCGCCCGGCCAATGTCTTATGCGCGCAGATTAATTTTATTTCGTTCTCCTACCCTCCTCCCTCTCCTTCTTATTCGAGTTCGCAGGAATTTCTAATATTGTTAGTGCCGGGCACGCATTCATTCGCAGGGTGCATTTTCCTGCCCTTCATCCAACACGTTACATTTGTACTTATACGAGGACTTGTAACTAGGCCAGACGAAAGAGGGACTTTTCATTGCAGACCCACATTTCAAGACGACTCAAAGGATGCAACGCCCTTCCGACACTTGCGGCTCGTCCGCCGTAATAAAATAAGTTGCGGTCGTTACATTTCGAACTAGGAAACAAATCTTGCGCAATTTCTCTTTGTGTGGGCGGCGGGCGCGTATTAGTGGAAAATGCGCGCGGCGGGCCTAACGGCTTGATTTATGCCGCATATTATGCGAGCACGCGAGAATGCCTTCCTTCGGTGTTGGGCTGGGCTGGGCCTGGCCTGGCATCCGAATCAAAAAGTTTTAATTGACTTTTCCGAAGTCCGCGATTCCCTTTGCTTTTCGGCGATGGGAGGAGGGAAGGGAGGCGCATCGACAATGTAAATTGACCCCTCCTTTTCGATGATATGCCGCGGGCCCAAGTTTATGTGTGTGACGATGCTGTTGTTTATCTCAACGGATTTAATACAAATATAGGCGCAGGACAAGCAATCGAATTGATCACGCCCCGCGCCTCGTAAATCAGTATTTTCAGCGTTTTATTAAAACTCTTGTGCGGTTTGTCTATTTATTATCAGCAGTCCTTTTTAATTAATACTTGCAATTTAAATGTCTTTGGCGCATCGTAAGGAATTTCATTCGCCGACTGATTAATACAAAGGCATTTACGAGCGATGCGAGTGAACTAAAAAATAAACTTCGTTAACGGTGAAAGAGAAAAGACTGCGAAGAAAAATTAGAACTTTCAGCATAAAATTCATTTACGACATTCCTGGCTGGCAAAGAACTAACTTTTGGCCGCGCGCGCACTTTTTTCCCCGATACGAAAACTACCCTTGTGCAGATGTGCCAAATACGTGCCGAACTATTAAATTTTTTACGCGCGCCGCCTGAAATAATTGAGTGCACAATTGTAATCTGTCGGCGTTCAACTTTCATAATGAGCGACATTTCCAACTAAAATACTAAAAAATACCCTTAATGTTTTATCGGAATGCATTTCATAATGCAAAATGCTCTCGTATAATAGCTGCTTGCGCGGGGGAGTGAGTTATTTCCCATCGTGACGGAACAAAACCACACGGGGCCGTACAATAGCTGTAAAACCGCAGTGTCACCACTCACGTCGCCGTCGCCGTCACATCGAAACTTACGAGCCGTAATGAATTCATATAAGCGTGAACCAGCACGGGCGGCGTCGTCGTCGAGCATCGAATACCTTGGAAGCATCCTACTATAGAGTCGTCTACGGAGAATTCCCGCTTATTCATTTGTTTCCATGAAGGCGGCGGCGGGGGTGGCTGCGACGGTGATGATGATGATGCACCGCATCGCGCGCCGGGCACAGTGGATACTAACTTTTTCCGAACGCAACCCCCACACACCTGGCCATTGTTTTCCTGGAGGCGCGTCGAGGACACAACAACAAGGCGCGCCGTTGAGATAGTGCAAAGGAATACACGCGCGCGGTGAGGCAGTGCGGACGCTGCTGCCGCTGCTGCCGCCGCCGATATTGATCGCGTGCGCGCCGGAGCGAGTCTCGTGCTGCCGCAGCATCCTCAACGGCATCCAATGGAAGCAGCGTCGCCGCCCGCCGCCGCCCCATACCATCCCCATCGCACTCATTTGCAACCGCTTTAGCGCTGCGTATGTTTTGTGTTTCTAGCTATAGATAGATAGGTTTCGCGGTATTCCGCGCCTTTTGTGTTGCAAATAAGGGTTTTGTTTCGAGAGGCGTATAATTAAGAAAACGATGCACGTCTATATGATTCCTAGGAGAAATTTTCATTCTTGGCAAAGTTATTTTGCGCTGAAATCCCACTTGATCAAAACGATGGGCAAACACTTGTACTCACACGGCAATTACCAGCATCTCCTGGGAGACTCTAGAGGTATAGCATTTGGCATTATTTACATAAATTCGGCGCTACTCGGGTGATACTACTCGTCGAATTGGTTGTGAATTCTGTATCATAACAACAACGCTATCGGCAATAATTTGCGTCTAGACGGCTTTTTGCGAGGGCGCGAACGCATCAAATCTATCAATAATTCAATTCGCCCTCGTCAATTCGTCGCTTGGGCATCACACGCTCCCTCTCGCCCGCCCGACCAATTCGTCTTTGTTTCGTAGACAATAAATATTGAAGTATCCGCGCGCGCGCGCAAGCAAACTCCAACCAACTTTCCGCAATGTTAATAGAAAGGCAAACACAGCGACGCGCTCCGCTCATTTGTTTACGTTGTTTAAGTATTTGTAAATCAAACTGCATACACATCACCAAAGCGCGGGAGTAGTCTTAAGACCTCGTGCTTACTCTCTAAGCTCATGGATACGTAATCCTTAAGCTTTAACCCTCGAATGCGCCAAGAAGCAGCGCGACGGGAGGGGTAGCGCCCCGAAGGACGACAGAAGGGAAGGGAAGAAAGCGTTATATGGGCGTTGTATAATAGAAAGCCGCGGGGGAGGCGCGCACCGACCATCGCGTTATTATTTCAACGTATGAGTATTACGCCTAATATGCACACAGAGAATTGCCACCCTTACCCAACGGCTGCCGCATTCATAAACAAATTGTTTTACTAGCTTTGAGGTTTCCCCTGAAATTTCCTTTTTTTTTTCTTCTCTTCCTCCCATTCCATTCGGTGAGGTGATATCATGCATATGAATAAATTTGTAATACATGCGTTGGTGGTCTAGTTTTTTTTTATTGCCGAAACTTGCACTTTCTCTCTTCTTTTGGCGCCGAGTCTCAAACAAACAATGAAGGTACGCCGCAAACATAAAACGGGCGCGCTCCAGAAAACATTCCCGAATGATTGATTATTCCTCAAAGAGCGTTTAACCCATATATCACGAGATTACATAAAATTTTAAAAAAGGACTGCGCCGTTAAACGCCCTTCACGACGCCAGACTTGGGGGGAGAGCGAACGAAACATCTCGAACACGTCTCGCCGGCGCGGCAAAGGCAAGAAGGAATAAATAGTCCAAGTTATGAAGGACGTACGACGAGGATGACCAACCGCAAAAAACGCCCTCGTTCGGGAGGGGTGGAAGAAAAAGCTCGCGACGCCGGAAATTGCATTTGATTCTATTTAAGCTTTCGAAAATCGTGCAGCCGCTCGGTCGAAGGAAAAACAACATTTCGCGAGTTTTTCGCATTGCATTTCTTCGCGTTGCGCTGCGCTGCGGTCGGGCGAATTTCGTCGCTTGGAAAGGCTCCAATTTGTTATATGCAACTTGATCGATTCGCGATAGCGGCGCGCAGTTCGCATTCATCTACCTTCAAGCAAGAACAAAAAAACAGAGGAAAGTTATTCAAACATTTATACTTCGCAGTGAGGCATGTTTATCACGTCGATTGTTGAGAGCGGGCGCGCAAACAAAGTGCGCACGGAAATTCTTAACGTGGATAAATTCCTATCAATAAATAGTTTGGCGCACGGTAGTTATTTGCTCGTCGCGGGCGTTATAATCATCGAAAAGAAAACGAAATAAATCGCGCAATCGCTCACCATACATTCCTTACATACGGTCCCGGTGTTTTTCAGTTTGAAACAAAGTTAAAGCTTTATTGTTTGCCGAACTATTATCGTCCAGCAGATGTATACGAATGTGTGTTTGAATGGTAGGAAAAATACGGGGCAGCAAAATTAGCGCTCGTAGGAAACCAATAATGTATAGAACGATGCCATTTCCGCGCCAAAAGGCGGAACGGATATGAGCGTGTTTTTCACGGGCTTCCGCTGAGAAATGTGATCGTTGCCCTTTTTCCCTTTACAACAACCAACCGCCCAATGCGACGGACGGACGGGGCGATAACGATCACCGGATTGCGACTGGAAAGTTTTCGAAAATCCTGTATGTGCGTGTGATGTGAATAAATCTGAAATAATTGAATGACAAGTTGATTATCGTCGTACACATCACACTTCTCCGCAGCACGAAATCAATTTGTATCGATTCCCGGCCGCACAGTTTCAATTAGCATCACAATTGCGCATCCGATTTGTCTCCGCCTCCGCCCAAATAAGATCTGGCGAGCGCGCGCGCGCGGCGCCCATCGATTGCAATCAATGTTAATCCGCAAATGCAATGCAATCCGGCATCGCTTCCGTTTAATTTGTTCGTTAGTATATTATCTCGCCACCGTCCTCCTAATCAATGCATTCCGGAAGCCGCCCGGGCTTAACTTGCAACTTCTGCGCGGCGTGTTTCGTCTGCTGATGGTAATACACTTCTTCTTCGTCTTGTTCATCATCATCACCATCATGGCCATTTCAATTGGCGGAAAATACGCTGCTGCGCGCCTCGACTTGACACATCCATTTGCGCTCGTTCGCCTTCGCCGGCAATAAACGAACAAACTAAACGAATAAATGAACGGAACGAACATTTCCACTTTCCCAATTAATTA
This sequence comes from Myllaena sp. GC000078, assembly GCA_030264135.1. Classification (NCBI taxonomy): domain Eukaryota; kingdom Metazoa; phylum Arthropoda; class Insecta; order Coleoptera; family Staphylinidae; genus Myllaena; species Myllaena sp. GC000078. The sequence continues at coordinate 46,649 of JARJDR010008104.1, read as the reverse complement.
TTTCTATTTGATTGGAAATGAATTTGTGAATGGAATTGGGGTCACAGAAACCACTTCCCGGAATGTGCGAATTACTTCTTTATTTGATAATTGATATTCATTGTTGTTGATATCATCTTTTGGCTCACAGTGGAGTTGCATTTTTTCCAACCAATATCGAAAAGTATAATTTAGCAACAATCCTCAAAGGACCCGCGCCGATAATCTCCGGTCGGGCGGGTTTTGCACATTCGACGCGCTGAATATTTCGATTAGTTGCAACATCCGGCAGCGGCGGAGCGCTTGATGGGCGCATGCATACATCAACGCTGATGGCTTTCGCTGGTGGCAGGCAGGCGCTGATTTGTATACACTTGTAATTGCGTCGAATTGAGAACCCAAACAGAAGCGCGCCAGCCAGCTAGCGCAATGAATGGGTATTCAAATCGATGATTCGCGCGTTGAAATGTTCATCGCGAATCCGATCATCGGCTACAAAAAAGCGAACTGCATACATTATGCATGCGCTTGTTTTCCACGTGAGCAACACGCCAATAATTCACGGCATTGTAATTGAATTCTCGACGAAATATTAATTCTGATGAAAAGGCGCACGCACACCCTTATTACGCGTAATAAACGAGCATTTAACGACGGCCGACGTGAAACGCGGCAAACTTAATTAATGCGCTTCCTTGATTAACGCAAATATTTGGCGCAAAAATTTAGTTAATTACTTTTTTGTGTATCTAAAAACGGAGGAGGCGCGGCGCTCGTCATATATAATACTATCGCCCAGGCAAACCTATTATCCATCCCGATCGCGATGGACGTGGCGGCATTCGAACACCGAAACGCAAAACAGACAGACAGCCTCAGATAAAACGCGCACCACGCACCATCCAGCGCGAAATTAAATTAAAATGGTGTTTAATTAATTCGACGTTGCGCGAGCGCGCGCTCATAGTAAATTTACGGGCCTGTGAAGGATAATTAATTTAAGCGACAAAAAATGCGCGTGCGTATCGGGCGAATTGGGCGAGGAAACAAAGCGCGGATCGATTGTTGTGTATCATGCGTTTATGAAAATACACGAAAATTAATCGGCTTTATTGGCGGCATTATAGTGTCGTAAATTCCGGCGTTTACGACTTGCGCGATAAGTTAATTGGACCTTGAGCAATCCACCCGCATAAACTGAAGAAACCAAGTAAATTTTAACGCACAATATTTATACATAATATCGCTCCAAAAAACAGCATGCATGACATGTCATAAATTAATATATTTAACTCACAAGTATCAGAACAGAATTCCATAATAAATGAATTTAATATTATACAGATAATTCATAATATTTGAGTAACAAATTATTTATATTGAAGTGGATTTGATTAAATCAAAAATAAAAACTACTCGCATGATGGAAGCAAATTTAATTTCAATATACCTACATTAAATCCACCACTCGGCTGCCTTTGGCTGGCTGGCTGGCGCGGGTAGCAACGCCCGGCTAATGTAATATCCTTGACGCCATCCGCTTCCCACTTCACTCCGCCAGGCAGGAAGAATCTGGATAACACGTGCCACACGCCACCTAGCTGCCATACTACCACCACCGCCGACGCCGCCGCCGCGGCGCATACAATCGCGATGTGTCTTCGTAACAAAAACCCCTCGCGCTTTCTAATATACTGCACCACCTCCGCACCCGCAGCGTAATACACACAAAATTTAATTCATGCCGTATCTCGTCGTCTCTGTGGGCCGCATATATTTCAATATCGATGTTCCGTTCTCCGAGCGAGCTCAAGAGAAAAGAAAAAACGAAATCCCCGAAAAGGAAGAAAAGAAACGTGCGGAATCGTGATTTAATAATATCAATATCAAATTATTGCGTAAATATTAAATTTTCAATTCTCTATTTTTGGTTTGGATATTAATGCGTGCTCGCGCTAACACATTAACGCGTGAATTGATGACTATTAATGAATATGTTAACGAATGTAAAATAACGTTAACGTGCATTTTATGAAAGTGCACTGCGCTTCAATTAATCAACGACAGGCTAAATTATTCACGCTCAATCTGTGTCCTGGAAGCAGCGCAGCACGGGAGAGTGAGCGAGATTCGCTCTTCCGGAATCCAGCCAAGGCAAGCACACACATGTGTTGTATGCGCGCTTGTAAAAATCTAAATCTAAAATGCAAAATCAATTTCCATCATTTGCATAAATTCAAATTTAAAAGCGTTTTTGGTGAGCTCTCCACGAAATTACGCCAGCATTATTTTGAACTTTTACACCGCAACCCCAAATTAAACATTCTCCAAATATTCCTATTATTCTTATCATCGTCCCGAATGAATAAAACTCATCAAACTTTATACCTATATCCTGCCATTGATATTCTTTGCATGTTTCATCCAATAATTACTAGGTTTGCATGAAAATACAGGTGTTAAATGCATGATGCTACACTATATCAACGTCAAATTAGACATTCAAGGTGTAGAGCGTAATAGGAAGTGAAACAGACTTCGCGTAGGTCTTAATCACGCCAAATTACCAACGTATGCGTAATAAAATAATAAAACACATACGCGCGAAATGCTCTTTCGCGTGAGTTCAGCGGGCGTTTAAGCGTCGTTTAGTTTCAATTGCGATTGATGTGCGCCAGCCAGCGACGACCGCGTAATCGATAATGAGAATGCAATGCAATAGAGCCGCGCAGGCTTGTTGATGTCCAGCGTATGCATTTTAATTGCGTACGGTACTTGAACGGAAATTATTTTCGACATAATCACTGCTGATTTCCACATCCATTGCATATTTCTTTTTGTTGTAGGTGAGTTTCTGCCAGCTTCCACTCCATTATTTCCGATATCGTCGTGATGTCGACGACGAGTATTTGTAAGAAATTTATCGCGTTCACTAACAAAACTCATTATGTAGAACGCTCCAGCATATAGTATAAATGTATTAATTATACCCAGTGAGTAAAACCATTAACTTTATAACGACATTAAATGCATGGGCGTCGGCGTCGGCGCGTCGACATCGTCTTCACTTTGCTGCGTGATGGTAGCAATTTCCCTACCCAGCATAGTTTTGGGTGGGCTAGTGGTTGGCAAGGATGATAATCGTAGCCGAGCACAAGCACTTCCTTCTTACCACCCATCTTACCATATAAATTAAATGTATGCGTTTGTTAGCGGCTCATGTGGGAATGGCAATGATGGCCATCAATATTTACCCGCGGCGTCGGTTTATTAAATCCTTGAAATCGCCCGCGAATTTGGGTCAGCGCAGAAAAAACAACATTCCCACGCCCACGCAATGAATTCAAAGTCCCGTCAACAAATGTCGCTCGCGCGGAACTATCGAGTTGGCGCTTTTATTGTCGCTTTAAAACGAATAAAACGAAAGCGGCGGGTGCGTTGACAACACTTTCGGACGTGCTACCCTTCCGAGCATTTATGGCAGGACGTTTACAACGGACAAAAATGTCCTAGCGTACGTGAAACGACACAGGACCAATTGCTCCTCACTTACACATCCGTTCCTTCGTTCCATTTTGATCAATATTTATTTTCGTAGAAATTAATTTTGAATTTATGAAGCGACGACATTCCGAATCGGGAGAGCCGCGGCGCTAATGAACGTCGAAAGCGATGTATTAATCACGCTGCCGCGCCCGGAATAGATTACTCACTTCATCACCTATATATTTTTTGCGCACACAAGATTATCAGAATTATTAGACGGGAGTTATATTACCTTCATATATAACCGCATGAAAGGCAAGCCGTCGCTGGGTCAAGTCGCGTCATTAATTAGAGCTATCATTATACTCCCACAGACACCGTCCATTCATCTATTTCGCGCGAAATAAAAGTGCGTCTCAAAAACAATAATATGCACACACGGTGGAGCTTTGATTATTTCGCGTAATATACCTAAATGTGTATTCCATACAACAGCCAAGCACGCAGCGTAACGCCCCAAACTTTATTCAAAATTACAATCTACTTGTCTCATAAATTTCAAACAAAACATCTAATGCCGCTTGAAGCGCATCTTCATTCGTTTCGCGCTTCGACGACGCAGAGCACGCTCGCTTAGTTTCCGGAAAGATAATTTCTTCTCTTCTTGAGCCACCCAACCCCATCCCTTTCCTCCACTAAGACGGCAAGCTGCAAACAAATTAACTTCACGCAACACCCCGACAAATGCGAACGGTAGCAAAGTGAAATACGACACGCGGCGCGCGTATACTTTTGCGTTTATTTGGATTACATTATAAGTGCGGCATGTTCGCCTATGGATCATCATATTTCCGCACGACTTATAATTACGACTCGCGTAGTTTTTACCCAACGCTAACGAGACGTATGAAATATCTCGCCCAAACTTCTGCGGCGAGTGACACTAATGCCGACGATGAAAGTTAGCTATGATACTTGCAAACCAAAAGGAATGTATCACGTAATACTTGTTTTTCTTCTAATTACTATCATCACTATCGAGAAAAATATGATGAAAAAAATGCGTTTTTACGCCTCACAAAACTATGTAGTAAATGACCGGTTAATAATTATCATTGATAGTGTCAGCGAAACAATGGGGATGGCCGCTTCTGCCTGTGACGTTAGGGGGCGTTTAAAATAGTGGATGTTGTCCATTGCGAGTGCGAAAACGCTTATCAGATAGATTTATAGAGGAAAGGGGGGGCCGGGCCGGTGTGTTGCGATCGCACCATTAACCCGTGTTTAGGCGCCAATGACCCATAGTGTTGGCGGCTCTAATAGCCGTGCTTCACACTATTCTTTGCTCTCGACTCGCGATTTTGATAGCTTCATTCTCGTCCTTGCAATTTATGAGGATTACAATACAAGAGACAATGTTCCTTCTACTCATCAATATAATCGCATTACCATGTTGCATGTCGGTGCGTTCGTTCGTTCGTTCTTACAGTCGATACATAATTTAATCGCGCAATACGGCTGCAAATATTTGGATTCGAACGTGACGCGCATTAAAAACCTGCGGGCGCTTGCTACACAATAAGCTATTAGGCGTGCGCTGCGGCTGGCGTTCTATGGATTTATTTCGCTTATATTTGCATTTTTACCCCGAGAACGAAAATTCAAATCGAATTTGCATAATGCGAAATGTTGATTCGATGTTGCGCATATAAACACGATGCGCATGCCGAGCGGCTGATATAGTAATTCGGATCAAAAGAAAGAGCGCAATAGAAAAATATCTTGCTTACCGAAAAATCCGATATATGCCTGTGCTCGACGAAGCGCGCATCGGCAACGCGAAATCCGATCGCTATAAAATAGATCCCCATTCAGATGCGCCGATGATATGCGCGCGCTGCTGGATTTCCGGGATTTCGCAATGTGACTTGCGAAAGATTCCGGAAACGCGAGATGGACAACAAACGACACCCGTTTTGGGGCGAATCGGCATCCGGATGTCATTCGATGGACGCGCTCACAACAGAAATTGCCATGTTCTCATCCTAAATATCTTACAATTTGCAAACTATGAAAGTTTTTATGCGATGTGATTATAGTGCCGATGGCAGGTCACATCTTTGACACCATCGATGCATGCTTCCGAATGTATAGTCATCGTAGTGTTATAAGATCGGGAAATTTATTGGTCGGCGAAGGCGCCGGGCGCAATGCAATTCCTTCCTCATTCCGCCGAAGCGCCGCGCCGGAGGGCGGACGCGGGGACATGGGATGTATGCTGCAAATAAGAATCGCAATATTGAATCGGTAAAAGCGCATAAATTCGTCGCCAAGTCGGGGGGCGCGCTCGAACATTCGCATATCCGACTGCATAACGTACTGGCTGCACCCGGAACACGAAAGAGTTCGCCTTCACCATCGTCGCCGTCATATCGAAGCGTTTTATCCGGCGTTATCGAAACGCGGTGGATATAAGTTATGCCTTCCGGATGTGGAGGACTCTATGAAGGACGCGACGGCGACTCTCGAAATTACATGCATATCAAATTGTACGAGTTAAAGTAGAATGTCTTAAATTTTCGTTGCTAGCTATTGATTTCGACCATTGTTACCCTGCTTGTTTTTCATGTGATGAATTTCACGCCCGGATTTATCGAAGTTAATCAATTTGTTCGTTTTTCAAATGGGCGCCGATTACATCAAAGACACGCGTTTGCGATTATTTAATGTCGTTTGCACGGCTGCTGCTGCGGCGACGGCGCGGTTGTGTTTGGTATCAAAGAGCAAACAATGTGTTGATTAATTAATTGCACACCCCTTGTGCTGTGCCCTGCGGACATTCAAATGCCGCGAATAATTGTTACGATGCTGCCGCTGCCGAGTGCAATTTGCTTCCAGCGCTCGTATCTTTCATCATTTCGCTCATTATTTCCGCAAACGAATCGCATTTACGTCGCCCCAAACGAATGATGAAATTTCATCATCAAAAACAGCATTCCACTTTGTACAACATTTTGAAATCAACAAATTCTAGCGTAGAAATCAGCCAATAGTGAATATTCAAATATGCATTGGGATAAAAGGGCGAGAATGACCATGCCAACAACTTGGATGGGGTAGTGTGTGAAATGCCACACAACAATCGCCTAAAATTCAGCGGGGTCCTGTCCGCTCCGCCTATTACCATCCTACATCTTTAAAGTGTAATTAGAGCATGCTAAACTGAACATCCAATTACAAACCGAGCGGTGGCCATTTCGGTTAGACCGCAGACCAAACGACGCCGACGCCGACGCCGACGCAACGCGCATGATGACGACCAAGCGGATTTCATCTCTAAGTCGAAGATTATCGATTCCACTAGTCTCGCAACGAATTAATTAATGCATTAATACCAAAATTCTATATCTTCAATATCACTTTTATTCCTTAGATTACATTTCGAAATTTGCTACAATCTATTATCATATTACGAAAGATGTGTGTGATGGGCAAAATTGGGTTATTTCATGGACCGCACAAACACCACGCCGGATCGATACCGGCACTTCTGCACGACTGCTTGACGCGCACCGGCCGCAATAGGCTATATCCACTCGACGCTCGCTGCTCACCGCCGCCACCCTTGTCGATTAAGTCGCGCAGCGTGCTATGTATATCGGCGTAAGTGACCATTTTTTGCGCATTCACCGCGACCACCTCCGCCACCCGCGCGCGAAATGATATCGGCAGCAGGAAATAGAAGACCGGCGGTGACTTTACATAATTTCCTTTTTCTTGCGCGCCGCTTTTCCGCCGTCGTCGCGCCTCTAGCACGGCGTTATCGCCGACGACCATCAGCACCGTATCGTCGTGGAGATGCTCGCCGATGGCGCGCAAAAAATGCAAAAACCGCCCATCGACCGCCGCGTGCGAATCATCGCGATCTAACCGCATCGCATCGATGCGAAACACACCGAATACTGGCTGACCGCCCTCTTTGCGTCTTAACCGCACGTATTGTGCGATATAGTCCAAGAGACGTGCGTATGTTCTTCTCGCACCAAGACACCGCGGATAATCGCCACCGCGCTCCTGATTCCCTATTGCGTCGCGGGCCGTGGCGTAAAAACTTTCCCAATTAAAATCGAGCGGATAGAAGCGATCCGACTGGACATCAGCGGGCGTTAGCCTCGCGTTGGGGTTGACACAGTCCTCCCCATGCGCCGTGACATAGCCGCGTCGCTTATAGGCATACCAAAGGGCGTCGGTGCGTGCCCACCAACGCCACCATCGTTTTCCAGCGATTAAATGCTCTAGATTGATATGCGTCTCTCTGTATCCTTGTAGATGGGCAAATTCTTGTCCTTCAAGGACTTTGTTCAGGTAGAGCGTAGTTTTGGGGAAGGCCTGGTGAAATTTAGCGCGTGATACGCCGCCAAGGATCAGGACGATGACGCTTGGATCGCTGGTTGCATGTGTGTTCTTCTCCTGTCGGCGGCGATTGTTCAGAAACACGTAGTAATCCTCGAATATTATTCTGTTGCTGTGATTGCATCGTACGTAAACGTATTCGTCTTGGATTTTGACGGCCGCGTTGAAAAACTTGCAGGTTTTGTTCTTCTTCAGCGTCCCCGAAAAGGAATTTACGTATTGCAAGGCGCCATGACAACAATCATAGGTATGGTAGGCTGGGTAGTCTAGACGGTTCTTTCGCAGGATATTTTCGTCCTGGATGCGAATTAGATTCGGAAAGCCATACATACAGTTAATATACCTGTTGTTGTTTAGTTCGATAGCAATATTGTCCATGACGGATGCATTCAGAATACAGTAGGTGCCATCGATGTAGTGCAGGTAGATTCGATGCAGTACGCAGGTGATTAGTGTGGTCATGATAGCCAGAAAGACATAGCGCAGCTTTATAAGCGCACGCCGTAACTTGCTGGCGATACAATAATGCATTTTCGATATTTAACTAGTTGATTTCGAGTCATTTTCGTGCGTAATTTTATAGGTTACACGCCTTGACAGTTAGTAGATTTTTCATGACATTCATATGGACGCAATTTGCGTTTCGGGTCGCGTTGATTGCGATCGCAAGAAGCATGCAAATATCTATATGACAGTAGCAGGCAGGGGGCATATAAAGGCGTTCTAATTAGAATAGCAGGCTAATTAGTACGCATGTCATTAAGGATTCTCTTTATAGAATCTACTACGAGCGCTGGATGGGCATGCGGGAGGCGGCTTTATGGCGGGCACACGTATCCCACATTCGGTGGTGGCCTGGTGGGGTTGTGTATTTTAATACAAACGACACGTTTCGCTATTTCCAACGCGAACGTACATGCGATTACATCCGTTGCGCGAAGAAGACTTTTATAATAATTACCAACTTTTGATGGGCGGACCGTTTTCCTTGCGTCTTAAATTTGCGCCCCCGGAACACGCCGACTACGTGTTTGTCATGTAGTGCTATTTTTGGGATTTATTACGCACACGTCTTTGGAATTACAATGCGAAAAGGTGCGGAAGTTAATTAGACATGCATAAAATATATGCCTGGAAATTACTTTTGAAACAATATTTAAATTACCTACCACTATGCATAGTGGTAATATAATCGCAGCCGTGCAATAATTAATCATAAAATTTTTCTGACACATTCTAAACTTTGCTGAGCTGGCGCAAAAACTTTAATTGCAAAATTGATTGATTAAATCTACCATCTCGCGACATTTTTTCGCCGCGCGAGAAAGAAAAAACGGCGAGGGGGAAAATTCCGTAATTACTCGCCAGCGACGAGGAGGAGGGAAGCAGAGAGGGTAAAAGTTGCTTGTAACACTTAAGCGCCAACATCGGTTTTGCGCAAGACGTTGGCCGCCGCCGTGGTGGTGGTTTAGGGATCTAACCTTTAAACGATCAATTACCATTTAGTTTGGCGCCAGCGCAGCGCTAGCGGACGCGACGGTTATAAGATCCGCCGCCGTCTCGCTCGCCGTAACTCGATTAAACTGAAGAAGTCCACTGAAGCTTGTTATGTCTTATTAAGACGACGACCATTAGAATGATGCCACGCCCTGCGTCTCAGTGTGTGCTGCCCGGCTCGCAAGTAAACATTTTTCACTCTCCTTCTTCAGCGCATGTATTGAAAGCATGTAAAAATCCACGTAATTAAATACCGTATAAAAATATGATACGCGCATAATTGTCTTTCCTTTTGCCAAAGGATTCATTCGAAAGTTCATCCCTTCTCGGCGACATTCTCTCTTTTATACTTAATCATTAAATCGAAGTATTTTACATCTTCGACGGAGTCATTTAAAGTTCGAACCTGACTTGGCGTTTTATTAAACTTCCCCCTCATCCCCATCCCAGTTGCCTCCTCATTCTTCGCTTCTTAGTAAAGCGGTAAAGTTATAAAGATAATTCTTCATCAAATAAGTTTCGAGTCGTGTGGAGAAACGCAACACCTTCATCCGATTATTTTTCATGCAACTGTACGGGCGACGTCGAAGGCAGTACGAGTGTGTAATTCAAGACTTTATTAATTAAAATGTTTTTGTTTATGCGGAAAACTCGCTTCGTGCGCGTTCGCCATACATACATTAAGGCATTAAATATTTAAGATCGAATGCGCGTTATTATCATGCATAATGGAGCACTTATGTTGCGCGCCTCGCTTTGTCGTCTCCTTTCGTTTCGCATCCCTTCAGAGGAGTGGTTCATGTTACACGCGTCTTGAAATGAGACTAATGTGACATTAAAATTCACCCCCATTGCGAAATTTTGATTTTACTCTCATTTATTTCTATAAATACCGAGTCGATGGCAATTCCATTTCGTACTGCGCGCGCACGTAAACATAAACAAAGTAGTAATTGCGTTAGCGATTTTGACGGCAACCTAATGGAATTAAAGAGTTCGAGCGCATTGTGACGACGACGACGAATTTAATAGGCGTATATTACTCACATGTAAGCACATATTCATGCATGCGCGCATTGCCGGTTAAACTTATTAGAAAGTTTGCAACTACGACAACGATAACACCCCAACCAAACCGCCATCGAGTAAGGACCCAAGTTCGACCGGCAACGGAAAACGATGTTTACTCGCTCACTCGCTCGTTCGCCGCGCGCATTGTGTATTGAGCAATTTCGTTGTAATTGCTCGCATTTATTCGGTGACACTTAAATTAGACGCTCGACAACAATTCCCCAAATGGCGCATGACATGGATATTAACGGCGGCGCGCCCGCGCATGGTTATAGTATTTATCTAATTCCGAATTTTATTGATGACCAATCCCATAAATAATATCGCAGCGTGGCTTTTCTAAACTACGGGTATTTATATAAAGATATAAACCGCGATGCGTCGATAACTAATCGTAATCACCGCAGCACCCGGGCACGATCGGAAATTATATTCGAGACGCGAGCGGTGGGCGTTTTAATTTATCTCGCGCGCACGATCCTACTCGTATTCCCCAAACCATGTGTTTCGCTGCTTCTGTTGCTGCATAACGCTATTTTATGCGCCGCGCGACCGCTTTCGTAATTGCTCGACGGTGATTGTTGTAAATTCGCTTCAAGCGTTTAGCCAAACTCAATTAGCGATATTAACTTTTGGGGATTTATTAATTTTTCTGACCGATATCATTCCGTTCATACCGCTTGATCGAGGATGCTTTCACAGTAATTAAAATGAGATAGCATACAAGATACATTAGCTGACGTAGAAAGACCAAAATGCGAAAATATAATTTGCAATGCGTGCGAAACGGCTGGCCATATATTGTGCAAATGTGGTCCATCCCCTGTTCGCTGTTCCCCGTTTCTATGCAAAAGCAATAGACGCATTTCCGGGACGAATGTGTACGCAGCGAATTTGTTGGGTATAAAATTGGGGTAGCTGGTGGGACTTTTTGATGGGAAAATCGAGCGCCATTCCGTTTGAGGGGTGAATGGAAACGAAAGGCCAACCGACGCTCGCTCGGAATTGGCATAGAAAATTTTGCACAACAAATTCAATAATAAAACGGCGCGGCGGCGCGAAAGAAAAGCCCAAAACCGATTTTCTTATCTATCGCCAATGCTTGTCTATCGCTACGTGCATATCTTTAGGACCAAGGGGTTGGTCCCTTTTTTTTTCTTGGCTGATTTTAAATTTTTATTTAATTTATTTGCGAAAAACAAACATACCTATGTGGGTGGATGTAGTCAGGCAATTTGGGACCCTCATAGAGAAGAAGGTTGCGGGGGATGAGGAATTGCTAAATTCTTCGTTTCATCAATGCAGCTCGAATGATGAGAGAAGCGCGCACAACAAACGAGATCCCTTGGTCGGCGGCGCCGGCTGTCGGTCGGTTTGTGATGAAAAGGTATTTCGCAATATATATTATAGTTTTGCATTCCACGAAAGTTTAATGCCTGCCGCTCACAAAGGACACAAACTCGTCACACAAGGAGAGGCATTCAAGGTAATCAAACGGAAAGGAACTATTTTTCCTTGCCTTGACATCAAATTTATTTGGGCTGTTCAAAGACAGAGCATCATATTGTATGCAATTGAAGTCGCATCCGGATCGCATTCCATCCGGGGTTACGTTTTTCTCGACAGATTCGTGTGACGAATATTTATCCTTGTGTGTAGGTGGTAGCTGTAGTATCAGCGGTGGTGCGGTGGTCTTATCGGATAGTTGTGCTAACACGTATCCCACCGTAAGTAAAAGTACCTACCTCTGCCCCATTCCGCATGGGGGGCGGACGAATGGGCTGAGCGAAGCGTAATGTATGCCATTTGTCCTACTGCTGCCGCCCGCGTGCGGAGAGTGTGTTTTGTCACATCTGTCTCCCGAGAATATGCACTAAAATCCTATCTACACAATTCCGGACAGGTACTGAGTTTACATAAGTGTCCCATCCACATCGCGCCCTCGCCATAAATGCCTAACTACATATGTGCGCGCCACAGCCCTCCACCATTTACACACTTACGCAGAAGGGCGGGTCGCCGATCCGCCCTTCTGCGTCAAATGCATATCTATCTGTTACGGGGGATGTGCAAATATACCTACATTTCTTAAAATATATTTCCACTTCATTTTTGTGCGAAACGTGGCGAGGGGCGGCATCCCTCGCGCGTCAGGGTAACACCAACAATATTTCTATTCAAATCCTTGCAATATATTTGCAAAAACTTGAAATATATCGTTGCAATTACTCGTTTTACGATGCCAAGACACCTGGTGCGCAGATAAGCAATATCTGCGATTGTAAAATTAACACGTTTTATGGCATGGGCATGGGCCTACTATCTAAGGAAGGGAATGCGATACAATACTCCCTTCGATGATAATAAAATCGCGACACGACCTTATGACTATCTCCCCGACCGTAATTGGATTACCTAGTTACTACGCATGTCGAACACACACTCATTCGGATTGTAATTAAGTTGTTTTGTTCGTTGAGTTGAAAAATTGCCACTTTACAGCAAATTACTTTTAATCTTAATTATCTCGAGATTATACACTCGTCGCCGACAACAAGCATTGCCAACACGTGCAAACAAACAAGAATTAGACAATATATGCGCACTTAGATCCTTTGGATCATGTCGAGCAATATTTCATTTCGCTGCGCCTTGCGTCTTCTTGAAGGTTTAGCCGTGCTTTCTTCGCGGTTGCACACGTGCGTGGGAGTGAAGTGGTTTGGGGGGGAGGTACACGACAAGCCAGGACTAACTATACCAGCGAACAACGTCGCTAAGCACTCGGCGCGCCCGGCGCATTCACCCACGTCCTCCACCAGCAAACACACGGCGACACCGACGCCGACGCCGACGGGAGAAACTTACGAAACATGGAATCCACACACAAATAGATGCAAGAGCATGTAAACTAGCTTAATGTTTGTATAGGAAAACGTATGTTTGCCGTGTTGGTTGGCGTATATTCCGCACACGCGGGCGGCCCACAACAATCGGATGCGAATCACATTTCGTGCGTGTTGTACGTATTTGCCGACAACGACGACGGCGACGTCGACGTCATGTGTAGCGAGTGCATTATCGTCGAATAGTTAGTAGGCTGCATGTGTGGCGCGGCGCGGCAAACAACGAACCGGCTCGACTCGATTTTCGGCGGCGTGTAAAACTCGGCACTCAGCAAAGGGATGCGCCGGGTATTATACACGCGCGCGGGGGAGGGCGTTTTGTAGGATTAATAGCTCTTTTTATACCGGCGTATATTGTGCTTTTATCACATCGCGCGCACATTGCCGCCCCGGAGACTATCCCCCCCTGAAACCATGTTCATGTGTGTACTTTGTGCGTTGTGGGTAACTAACGCCGTTTGCATTTACCAGCGTTTTTCCAGGCAAAGCGCTTTTTCAGACCGTACAAATTACATGCGTTTTTATCGCGACGACGACAAACAAAGACCATCTCAATGTTACGTTAATAATTAATCTGCGCCCGGCCGCTGGAGTCGGGGCTGTGCTTCTTCAAACATACATCACAGCATTTCGGCTTTGTCACACGAAATGGTTTCTATTTTTTGCGCGCCCAACCTATTCGGAACATGCAAAAATGGTGAGACTTTTCCCACGCTGTGTGCAAAAATGATAGTATGCAAATTAATTTGATTAGGAATCCTCACCGCGGATTCGTTTTTCCGTTGAATACTACGTATTACCATAATAACCATATTTAAAAGCTTTTCCTTTTCCGCGTCGAATGTGGAAAGTGGAAACCTATTTATATTTTTCCGCCGGAAAAAAAATCATCCATATATTTGGTGAGATGAAGAAAAAACGGATATGTAGGTATTGTTGAATTGCATTTGATTTTATTCATTTCTACCCGAATTGCGCTGTGATTTTTTCTTCGCGTCGGCGTCGTCAATAGCAGCCCCATCGTCACAGCAGCGTAAAGAATCAAATAAATCGTTCGTTACGCATTCATAACAACTCGATGGCGAAACACGACGTATTGAAACGTTTATATTCAGGATAGAGAAGTATGCTCGCAAATTTAAAAAAACGAACACTGCATACATGCTAGGGCGTCGGCGTCGTCTCTGTTAAAATCCCATATTCGCCGTGGTTTCGCTAACGCCACCATTTGATGTTTTTATACTCAACCACCGCACCGGTTTGGTCGGGTTTTGGGTGTGTGGATGTATGTTGTATTTGTTTATGCGCGCATGCCGAAATTCGGTTCCCTCTTTTGCGGACGAGGCGCGCATTCGAAATCGAAACGAAATATATTTGCTCGCGCATTGCTGCCTTCGTCGTCGTCGTCGTCGTCGTCGTCGTCGTCGAAATGGGTGATGGCTGGCATGAATTTTAAACGAATACTGCGTTAAATGTTGTCTTTTATTTTATTTACTTTTTGTTAACGCACACTTACATGCCGCGCTATTTACCCGAATGTTTCGCATTTCTATGCAAAGTAGCAATATTTATATAGATAGCAAACTTTTTTATTAAGAAAGTAATTAGCAAAAATTTGGCGTTGAAAATTTTTATCTGCACAAGAGATAGAGCGTAATGCGCGGCGCGTATTTAATTCAACTCACGGTCAAAATTTACTCCAAATGTTAGGCAAAGTACTTTTTGTTGAAATACATCTCAACTTTCACACTACTAGCTCGAATTTAACAAAATTTTCATTTCTATAATCTATAATTATTATTCTTACAAAAATACGCAATAACATTATGTTTGATTTAATTTCAGATTAAATACTGTGATGTAAACTGCAACTTTCGAAATGGTATATTAGGCAATTTTATCCTAAATTATTATAATTACTATTTCTGACCAAATTGGTTAGTTTTCGTTTAGTAACAACAGATGTTATCGACCCACTCAGCGAAATTTCACACAGCCATTCATTACGAACTCATAGAAAACTTATCAATTGAGTTTGGCAAGTTTAAACATTAAATTGCTCGCTCGTCGCGGTCGTCCTCTATTATTTACACATAGAAAAGTTTTATTTGCGAATCGCGGCCAGACATCTAACATCAGACATTGTTACACGACGGCGGGCAGGGCGGACGAGGCGACCAAATCATATTTTATTTGTGCCACCGCTTTTTATATCGTCTAACCTAATTTACAATTCAACTTTGTGCCCTTATAACGGTATATTTCAGACTGCACAAAAGTAGATGGATGTATGTATATATTCGCCCCCGCAAACTTTCCTTCTGCGAAAGTATTTTATAGCTCAATTTCAGTCCAGTTCTTCATCGTCTACATTAAGAACCACGCATTTTTTGCGACATTTGTCTGCCACAATGCGCGGAACCATCGTTTCATATCATCGAGCAGAAGAGTTACAGCGACTCAATCAAAACTTTCGATATGCAAGTCAGCTAGAAGAGATTCCCTTCCTAGCACTTGTTCTGCGCCGACATCAACAAGCAATGTAGTCCGTCTGCAGACATTCCCATTGCATTAGTCGAATTATTCAAATACTGAAAAGCACGGCGATAAGTTTCGCGTTCGCAGTCTATTTTCGAGATTAAATTGCTCGAAGGAGTAACTATCCCTGCAACTCTTTGGGGTAGCCAGCCGGCGCATTCATTTCTTATCAGTCCGAAACAAGTTTCCGGTCGACGCATAAATTCGCCCCCGCGCACGGATTCATTCCCGACAAGTTTCCACCTTGCATTGCTCGTCGCTAACTTGTCGAATCCCTGCTAGCTTATGCATAATTAAATCGAGGGGAAGGAGGTCCAGTCGTGTGGACATATTTCGTCCTGGGTGCGCATAAAAATGTATCAATACTTGATTACGTACTTGATACGATTAAAGGCGATAGATAGATATCGGAGCTCCAAATTACCACTCTGGCGCGCTCATCAATATGTAAAGTCATTGGAGAGTAGTAGTGCACGTGCTCATTTCTCCTATTGTCGCAGATTGCGTCCCTTACACGCTTTGTTATTGACGCCGAGCATCAGTCTTCGTGTGTGGGTGGGTGGTTGTTCGGGAATATGTCGTGTGCTGAAATTCGATCGGGAGCGAATCTCCTCCACCGCGCCGCCGCGCCGCCTTGGAGACAGGGTGCCCTTGATAAATAGTACGTCCTTTAATTACCAAACTTGCGCGCTGCTCGTGTGTAGCGTGTAATTTGATTTACCCTCCATGTCGGCTGATACCACTCCCACCCTCCCTTGTCTTCTTTCCCGTCTTCACTCTATTTTCGGCTAGGGAAAAGAAACTTTTTGCACGCAAATTAGTCACGCGGCGACACTCGACACTCTGACGGCTCTGGCTCCGGAGCCGGCGGCGAAGGTTTTATGCATGTACGGAACCCAAGAAAAACACACCCCCTCGGCATTAAATTTTCTTTTCGCGCGCACACATTTTAGTTTCATCATCGCCGGGCTTTGCTCCTAAATCAGCGGGCGGCACGATGCCTATGGATCTGTATGGATATACGAAAACTTTCGGCGGTGCAATATTTCAACTTCCCTTCTTTGCGTTTTGCCTTCTCGACCCCACCAATTCCCCTGCGCGCTGGCGGGCGTTGTTTTGGTTGATTTATTTATCAGCTTTTTGATTAGTTTATTCACCTTGCGCATTCGGCTCTCTTCCTTAAGCGAAGCGTACTAACTCCATACGACAGTTTTCAATTCGCGCACCGTACCCCGTGTCCGTCATATCCTCCAGTGAACGTGAAGACCTTGATAAAGGTTGGTTGGGCAAGCGTCTCCGCCGCGAATACGGAAAAAGTTCGATTTTCCACCCATGTTTTATTTATTATGTTTGCTCGGGCTTCGATTAGAAATTCCCTCTCGTGCGCGCAATAATTATTCAAGTCGCGACGACGATTCCAACCCCTGAGGCTTACTTATTTTCCTCGCCTCTCGCGCGGTTTGCAATGCGATAGTTTTCGGACAGGTATGGGAAAAACAACAACAACAGCGCCCCAGCAACAGCACTCGGTTTCGACTTTAATTTCGAACTACTTACAAGTCTTGTAACTTGCTTTAAGAGACAAAACGCCCAAAGACTTGGCGAAAAAGTTTGCCGCGCAGCTCATGGAAAAGTTTTTTGCGGCGGCGCACACTTTTTCCTCCCCTACGCCCGAAACCCTTCCTCATCGTTTCTCTCCTTCCGCCCGCGCACGTCCAGACTTGTTACCAACCGACAAAAAGACAGTTTTTATCGGAAGAAGAAGTATCAACAGTATGCGACGAGGTATTTTATTACCTGGATTAAAGTGCAATCAAAATTGGCGAGCGCGCGCGCGGCAAACTTTGCGCGCTGCGCATTAAACACGAAACCGCTTGCATTTTGATTAGTTTGTCGGGATTAATAAAGAATCGCACAATTTCGAGCGGGTAATTGGAATATTTACAACACCTCCCGGTACGCTGCCGGCTGGCGTTGATGAAGCCAACCCATTCATTCATTCATTCATTCATTCCAATTTGGTCCATCGTCTTCGGGCGGCCAACTTCAGCGATGGCACAGCAGATTGGCGGGAGTTATTACAGGCTCAAGAGACTTGATAAATAAGCGGGGCAACCACCTAACTCATTATCCTTCAACTTACTAATTACTTACACTATGAATACCTAACCTGCACAACGCGATACGAAGCCAGACCAAACCCCTTTGCTCGTTCGCTCTCATCTTCGCTGCTGCTTCGGAGGATGCGTAATTCCTTCTTACGAAACTAATACCTTAACTACTACAACTTCAACAACAAAAGCCAAATTATCGGCAGTGAAGCCAATCTGTGCACTGTCGGCGCTTAATTAAATTTTAATAAGCGGCTATTTGGCGATGCGGTTTGCTCTACCTATTTAAATTTGAATTTAAATGGTTCCTCTTCCGCCACGTATTCGCATAGATAAACAGCGGCGGGGTTATTAATTAAAATACTATGTCATTATTGAAAGGTGTTGCGTAGGTTAAATTGCTTCTTAAGTAAATGACCCTCGAAGCTAAGCAGCTAGGAGTTTTGGCATTTCGCGTAGTTGGCGGAAGTTACACAGTTTCTAAAATCAACAATTTTAATAATAAATCAACAATATATGAAACTCAAATAGCAAGTAGCTGCTGGGGAAGCGAATGCGCAATAAATGATATAATAAATATTAACAATAATAATTTCATTTACATATACATGGTTCATGGTGGAGGCGCCGGCGCCAGGGCGCTAGTTTACAATTAACATTAGAGACGAGGCTGCGCACTATTAATATCAAAGTGCTTTATTTTGGGAGGGATGAAGCATGTATATTACGACGCAATTTTGATATTGCCGGGCGCGATTATTGCCAAAACAAACATTGCGAAATGTTTACTTTTGAATTTCGCATAGCCCCGGTTTCCGAACCCTCTTCTCCTCATCCCTCCTCCCACAACAGCTCACGACCTATACGTATTGGCTATTATTACGAAAGTGGAGTGCACATACGTCAACAATTTGCATACAAGTGCCACACCCTCGACAACGGTTGCGAATATTATGTAACGGCATACCTGCCGGCGATCACAATGCGCCGATGCTCTTAATTATTGTTTGCGCTGACGGGCGGATGAGGGTTGCGAATCGGATTTTAAATATTTGCCCTCTCAAAATTCTACCATGTCGATAATTGAAATATCAATCAAACACTTGTGTTACATTTTTAATCAATGAATAAAAAGGAAAAAGGAAATAATTAACTTTCTAGCTTACAACGGTTTTTTTTCTGCATTCAACCCTTACTCACTCACTCACTCACTCTTCACGCGTCATCTGCGCAAAGTAATTTGTTGTTCAGAACGTTTATAGTACACGCGCCCGTTTGGTTTCATTTGTCCTCCGCTGCTTGGCTGCTGGTTTTTTTTTATCTCTGCGATGCTTCATTTTGCGCACCGTGCTCCACCTTTTTAACGTGCCCCACATCCGTGCTATCTATCTCCACCACGCTTTGCGTTCTTGCTGGCAAAGTTTGCACGCGCAAATATCACCCAAGCATTGGTTGAAAATGGGGCCGTGGCTCGTTTTTCCACGCAGCACTTTTATTTACTTACATGTAAATGAAAAGCCAACATTAGTCGCCGCGGAATTGGTGGAGTTTTTTTTACAAAAAGACTCCAAGCGAATTTGTCCACCGCTTTGCTGCTTCTTACACATTCTCTCGCGAGTCGTATTTACTTGGTACTTATTTGAGTTGCACATACCGCATATGCGTACGCTCTAAAAGTTGTTGCTTGTAAATCTTCCGGATAAGAATGAAAGTTTTTATGCCAGTGCACCAAATGTATGGCAATCATTTTTCGTTGCTACTGGCTGCCAAAAACTTGTTTTTTGAAAATAATTAAGTAATCTAATGTTTCTTTCTTTACAGGCTGCAAACTAATGGACGCCCTGTTCTTCGTCTTCTTCACTTGGTAAGTAAGCAGCGTTTAGGATTTAATTTCCGACCGCAAACGCACAACACACAAATCGCCCTAGAAAAACAATCATCATCTGAGGTGCGTAATAATCTCGTGACACGCCGGCCGCCGCATGAATTATGCATGGTGCTTTATCAACGCCCGAGGCCTCCCTCTCGAAACTAGACTAGGCACGCGCAAGCGGGCGGGCGCACGCGGTGAGTCGATTTATCATATTTGCTATTTGCGGACGGACGGCGCCGGCGCCGCGCACACAAATGCGGGTCAGGAATACAATTTTGTTTTCACCTTGCGCGCGAATAGTTAAAGCGGTGGCCGGACGTTTCCACGTAATTAACTTGATTCAATTAGTATTTACCGAAACGCGGAGATATTTAAGGTGAACCTTCTTAATTTACTGCCACCCAACTGAACATGCCTGGGATGATACGGTTGGAACAGTTTCACAATAGATACAGATCCTGGGAATAGATAAAGATCGAGGTGCAGCGACAACATCATCATCATCATATCTATCACGACGCGCAGCATTGTGTCTCGTCTATGCATTCGCATGTGCAACCCCCCTTTCAGTTTGCGCAGCCGGCGCTAATTCAATGGCGCCTCATTAGCACCGCGATGCAACAGCAGCCACGCTTCTTCCGCACACTACCCTCGCTACCATCCACCGCCGCAATTTAATCACATGTTTTACGCGTAATTATCGAGTGCACTCCATTGATTACAACGCCGCAGATTGTTATATGAATGAATCCGGCTCGAATTCATAAATTACTGCAATATTCTAATTATGGCAAGCAAGGATTTTACTTCGTTATCCTTGTCTCTGAAAGTAAATTAATTGAATAGAATTTTGTACTCCAAACAACAATAATATTCTTGCGCATTGTTGTTGTATGCGTAAAAAGACAACGATGGATCGAGGCGGGGAAGGAGGGGGTGCGTTATTACCCGCAGAATAAGCATCTTAAATTGGCAGCCCAAAGGCACAGAGAAGAGAATTCAGTGAAATTGGTTAGCAAAACGGGAAACGCACAAATTACATCCGCGCCGCCGCCGCCACCGCCGCCGCGCGAGCAACGCAATAAACAACAAACATTGGAAATAAAATATTATATCTGATTCGAGCGCGGAAGCACGCGGGCGTCTTAAATAAGCGCAGCGCCCCGAAAAAAAATACGGCGCACAATCGCGCCAACACACACACAGCAGGGCAGCAGCAGCAGCAGTAGCCGAATTAAATTATCTTTTTTGTTCCCACATCGTTGTTCTTTTTCCCGCGCGGATTCCTCCTCCGCGGCCCGGCGCCGCCGCCATCATTTGATTCGCGCATTCTGTCCCGTCCATCCCTCGTTCGTCTTGCCCGCCGCCGCCGCCGTCTGCGTTTACGTTACGCGTGGGGTTTTGCTTCTTTATGGTTTTTACGGTTTTGTGGTGGTTGCGTCGTTTTCAATTTTTGGACAGTGCACCAGGAAAAAGCGGAGCGAAAAAAAAATAAACACAGCCAGCAAGTTGGATATTCGCACGCTACCACCGCACCAGCGCCGTGATTGTGAAATTTTGCGCCGAGCCGCCGAAAACCTCTTTGGCGCCCCGCCCGGGTTCTCGTGCACATTTTGTAGCCCCCAACGTCGACGTTGCTCGTTAATTTGTTTTTTCCTTTCGCGCCGCACGCCGGAAACAAACTAAGTAGCTGCCTCCCTCCTCCGTCCCACCATCCCTTTTCCGTCCACACACACTCGCATTCACTAGGACTATCCAGTATGCAGACCACGCCAGGTATTTATATGACCGCACAAATAAACATTACACACGTAATAAGTACCGAATTGCTGAAATAAGCAATATGGTCGCGCAATAACGTAACCAGCGCTCGACCGCAATAAGAAATGTGGCCGGAAATGAGGAGAAATTGCTAGCGTGCTGCGCCAAAACAAATATCTAATTAAATCCATACATCCAACGACAAACACGCTGTGTTGTGATGTTGTTGCGCGCGTACGAAATTAATTTTTCTTTGATTCTTTCAGCGAATACATAGATTTGGAATTTCGGGCGCTGCGCTGATGGCAATTTAAATGCGCAACTCGGCGCTGGAATGCCACAAATAAATTTTAATGCGCAACACGAGCGCGAGTGCGAACCTTTTAAAAATAATTTCCTACCCGTGGTTGTTGTATTTTTTTTCCGCGGCATTGTTTTTGTATTTCTTTTTGTTGTGCGTCGATGGTATGTGCCTTCTGTGCGCGCAGGCATTTTTTTCGCGTATCCCTTCGGATGCTATGAGTGCGTGTGGATGTTTGGAATATGCGAAACGTAATATTAAAAGCTCGTCAACCGAGATGGGAGGAGGAGATTGTCAGATTTCGCTCAGCGGCGCGCATTCAGCATATGCAGTAGGGCTGCTGCTGCGCTGCACGTTAAAAGGTAACACTCGCTGTGGCGAAAGTGTCGACAGCACATATCCATCCATCCGTCGCGTCGTCGTCCACCATACGTCCTTCCACCAGCAAGCAGTAATGTGTTGCCGCTGTCGTATTCATTTTTTCTGCCGCGCCTGCTTTGCTTCTTTCATCGGCGCAATGTGTTGTTTTCATTATACATTTTATTTTTGAATATTTTGTGTTGGCATTGTGAAAAAGCGACTCGGATGGCGAACATTATCCTTATGCCTTGTTATTTATGGTTGAGAACTTTGTCGGGCGCCATGTAATTAATTTCGCATATTAATGAGCCACAATTGAACAAGGAAAACAAAATTGCATAACTATGGAGGATTAATATTGTTTCTGAAAGTATTTGTATTGTTTCTGCCAGATAATAAATACATATTTAGTGGGATTAGATAAAAAGTACAATTTGTGCGACGCGCAAACCATTTGTGTACTGGCGCCCGTGTTTGTACTCGTATGTTTCATGTATAAACATTTTCGTGCCCCAAATGAATGTATACTCGTACATCGATGGCAGTTTTATCTCGGACGCCAACTAACAAAAGCATTGCCTCCCACGCATGTGTCTATCAGCCAATCGGCATGCGCTGAATAAATACGACACATTTGCATACAACCAACACATTTACAATGCGTTATTTACATTACGCGCGATACAGGGGAGGATATTACGATGGACTCATGCAAAACGACAACACAAATCATCATCTTCCATATTTCACTTCCCTTACATACTTAAGAATACCTAGAATTATTTTACGATTACTTTTGAAAATATTTTTTCCGTCTCTTTGTATAGAAATCCTTTTATCCTTTTTGCCACTAAATTACTTCCATTTGTTTACAACTGGCTAACCCTTTTTTCTGTTTGTGCAATATTGCGACATCAATTGTTGTTACATTACGCATCCGTAGTAAACATGTGTACTGCCCACTACGCAAACAAAACTAAATTACGCCAATGCGCACACGCTGCACCTGCTGAGCTACACGCATGATTGAGCAGGCTAAATATTTAATTGTGGTTGTGCGGTAGCAATCCGTAATGACGGGTAGCAAATTAAATCATTAATTAATTTGCGCGTCGAATATTTGCTGCAGGCCGGCGCACAGGTGAATAATAAATCCGACGGTGCCCGTTTAGCAATTTCATGATACCACCCCCTCCCCCCGGCGCCATGTCATTTTTATAGTTTTCATTTCATCAATTTCCGCAATATCATTTCAATTGTTATTTGCTTTTTGCCGTTCGCCATCCGGCAACAACAAAAAACACCACTACCTATCATATATGCAATCAACCTAATTCTATTGTTTTACCGAAAATATTTCCCGTGCGTTATGTGATCGAATACGAAGGGGAATTTTGATTGAAATCAATATACCGAATGGATACATTATTAAGGTTATTACACAATGCACAATTTGTGGGGCGAAAATAAAAATTGGGTAGGAATTGCGGGTAGTCACTTAAACCGCAATTTAGCTCCGAGTTAAGAGAGGGAGAGTCATAGGTCATGGTGGGCTTTACGAGAACACCTTTACGACGCATAAACTGTTTTGCAAGGACACAAGGACATCTCACCGCCGTGCAAAACCCATATAATCCATTTCCGCGGCGCATCCTTGTTCGCATATTGTCCTAGTCCAAGTATAGGTCGTATATATAACAAGCGACATAAAAGTTGAAAACCATCAACGCTCCGCACTGCACTTAATCAACTGTCGATGTCGCCGGGGTCACTTGTTCTTCTTCTTGTTGCATTTCATGTCGGTAACTTTATTCCTCTTATACCCCAGTTACATCTAGATAAGCAATGTTTAATTAAATTCAGATATTCAGCATCATCGCACGAGAAATCAATAATCTATAATTAATTGCGTATCTAATTAATTCACACCAGCGACAAGATGTTATGTGTATATGTGCTGATATGTAATTAGGAATAGTCCATGTACACTTACATCATCTTCGCTATTCTCGGAAATACCCGCGCGCTGTTGTGTCTAATATCGGGTAGGGGTGAGTTTTCATGTTACGACACCAAAGACGACACGCTACATATTCTGTTACACAACTCTTCCTCCCCCCTATGGTCCAGGGCGAGAGCGCGCCTCCTGGGGGTTTCAGTTTAGGCTCAAACGCGCCAACACACGCGAATGATACTACGTTTTATAACCCCGCTCCGCATTGCTGCTCTTGGTGGTGTATGTGCCAGCGCGAGCAGGTTCTCTTATAATCTAATATTTGAAGTACTATATTACCACCCACATGGGTTGCTGCAGGCAACCAGCAGCAAAGCACTTCCTGAAGGGTGGTTCAAGACACCGCGTGGGCGCGCCAACAAATTCACCGTTATATCAAAGAATGTTCGCTGCCTGCCGTGCCGGAGGGTTGAAGGTGGCTGGCTTGAAGGGTCGAATGAATGTGTTGGTTTGCTAGCCCACCACCTGACGCGCGCACCTCCCCCGATTGTAACTGGAGCAATCTATCTCGCCACCACACCGCCATCGCATCGCAACGAACGCGCCATGACGGATGTTATTAACCCCATTATGCTTGCGTTTTCTAAGCTTGCATTCATTTGCTGTTTTGCGGGCAATTTATCCGTGCGGATATAAAAGTAATTTCGTCTTGGAATTGAAAAAAATTGCGGCTTTATGCATGCGCATAAAGGACTTAAGTCGACCGCGGGGGCGAGGGTTATATCGCTGCCTGGTGACGATGTGCGTACGCACGCAAACGATCGCCGTTGGCTGACTGTGCTATGTGCAAAGATAACAAGCCGGGAGAAAAAGCCGTCGAGATGGCATGAATAAGAGAATATATGGGAAATAAGTTTACGATATGGGGTTGTGTGCCCCGAAAAAGAAAAAGCCGTCAGAACATATCTTTTCGTTAATACCTACCTCTTTATGTATAGAAAGCCATCTGCGGTGCTTTAGTATTCATACACATTTCCCTGTCTTCCTCTACATCCTTGTTTGCTTGTCCTTGCTTGTCGGAAATACATCAATAATAATTGCTGAATTGTAAGAAATTGCAATAATTACGAAAAGCTTCACAGCAACCCTTTTAAAATTGATATTAATTTATGCGGAGGAAGAATCTGTATGCAAGCAGCAAAGCAGCATTTGCTGTCTGGATTGAAAATTAAAACTGAATAAGTTTTCTACATTTGTAGCCGCCAGCCAGCCAGCAGCCGGTTGAATGGCAGCATGAATGCATGAAACGGGGAATACTGAAAGCGGACGGAAACCTCATTCCTGCGCGCCACCCTTTCCCCCTGACTCGATTGCAACAATGCGTCAGCCACTGCAGCAAGACATTTATTCCGATTTGTACTGCGCTATTGCACTCGCACGCGCGCGGGAGCGCAAATTTCGCAAATTGAAATAATATTTTCGCTTATATGCTGCGGCGCGCTTTTGTCGCGGTTTGCACCAAGCACCAAGACGAATGTTTATTGATCTCCACATTTGCGGTGGTCAAACATAAATTCTATTAGATTAGCTCGCCCGACAATTGTTTCAATTTATGGCGATCGTAAAAATAACTTAAGACCAATATAAATACTTAGTTCTGTAAAAATTAACCAGAAATTCACAAGCAGAAACATTGAGTGATTGGCTGACGCTTGCCGAAGAGAGTAAGTAGTGTGGGTATTATAAAATTGCTCATTTCCGTTCCCAATCGAAGACCAAAACCAAAAACCCGAAAATTCATTCATACGTCCGTCCGTTGCGCATCGGCTTCATTCACACGTGAGAAGAGCATCTCGCGCACACATGAGTGAAGTATCGATTTCCAAACTCGTTTAGCGCGCGTAAAAACTCTTCGGCGCGCGCGCGCGCGCACCGTCCAAGATTTATGTAATTGCGCCTGAGATTCCTCCCGCCGAACGAACGAACGAACGAACGAACGGTTTGCGGCAATAACGAAACTTTTAGTGCCCGTGTTAAGAGTCAAGCGAGAGCGTGTAGTTTCTGGCCTAATTATATTACTTCCACGTGAAGACATGGAACTTCCTTAAATACCTAGTCTCCGCATTAAGAAGAAAAAATATTGCTGGGCGTTAAATCGATGATGATGGTTTCACATCCCTCGGGAAACCATTAGTAATGGGCGGGTGCACTTGAATTGATAAACAATAGGCACTGCTCTCACATTACGCATGTACAACAGGCACAGCTACACGCATACTAATTATTTTGACTGCCATGCCTTTAATTGCGTAACTGTACACGTTTTTGACGAGGCGCGCAAGCCTGTCGTCGATTTTTATGAATGAACGCGCGCGCGCACACGCATGCTAAGGCGAAAGCACTTGCGTGCAGTCCACTGATTGCGCATTAAAAACTTGTTTTTTGGACGCGATTAATTTCCGTATTGTGTCAAGCGGTAGCAATAGTCGTAATAACTAATCGCAAATGGCGCGGATAATGCTGATGACTTATGACCGCAAAGTCGAGAGTGGTGCCATTCGATTTGCGAAGATGCACCACATTGGCTTTTATGAACTTCATTACGCGCAGAACGCTCTGCGACTAACGTTATGCGCAGTACGTGTAACATCAATTTTGATGCGCTAACCGCGCGCTGTGCTCCTTCAGACACATGCTACAAGAAGAGGAACACATTCGCGCTGCTCGAAATTACATGCGGCACCATCGCATGCGCTGATTTACTGCGTGATTTATCATTTTCAATAAAACCGTTAAACACAGACATTAGATGCGTAATATCCGTTTCGAGACGTCTCGCCCAACGCGCCGGCGACGGCGCTAGACATTTTTTCTTCTCTTGCCAGATACACACCGGCTGTTAAAGCGACTACCGATTAATATGAACGGCATTAAAAACAAGTTAAATAGACATTTATATTAAGCGCTTGCTTGCTTGCTGTAATTTTCTTACCTCATGCCCTGTATATTCTACCTATATGCAATTAGGTGAAATTATTTTATCATTTAACACTTTTCGGAATCATTAAAACCATTTAAGATTATTAGTATTATAATTAGCGCGGGAAAAACTGGCGGGGATCATTATAAATAATTCATCGATAATATCTAAGACTGGTGCTTGCTATAAATTGTGTTAATGCTTATAATTAATACTTTGTACAAGGTAATAAATCGACATTGTTATTATAGGCGCAAACACTGAGACTGAGCCAATTTGCTTTCTTCGCTCAGCCTCGCGACGCCCGACGATAATCGCATTTCAAATGTTGGCACACGTAATTATTCTGATTAATCGCAAGCGCCCGAATGCTCCAGCACGCGGCAAACGTTTATTGCTTTATTTATATCACCGCAAACCACTTATGCGCCATGCCGTTGATATACTTGCCTGCTTCCTTGCTTACTTACTTACTTACTTTCGCGCCAAGTGTAGCCAGAAAACAGTTTCGGGGGAGGCAAATAGACGACTCGCACATACGTCGCCAACAAGCTGTTGCGAATTCATAATAATCTCTTCGTGCAACTTAACATGACTCAAAACGCCATATTATAACATTGTAATTATGATTACAAATTTATACATCATGCTGCCACCATGTGTATATGCTCGTATCGCTTGGTAGTTATATCCAATTAATTAACCATCATTACTCATTACAAATCGTGTAGTGTAGTGATTTTAATCGATTTATTTTGACTCTATTGCAGATGTTTGATGAACGCAGCCGTCTGCAAGACTCACTCTAAGGTAATGACAGCACACATTTCATTTTGCGGTGGATATTAAACAAACTAAATTAAAAAGTCGTCGTATCATTGCGACGAAGGCAGACTCGCGGGTAATTTTTACACCATTACCCGGCGATGGTTGTTTTCTCGCTTTACGAGTACGGTTAGTTGGTGATATCGCAACACGCGCGCTCTCACAGTCGTTCGGAAACAATTAAACCTACAATTGTTTATTGCTTAGCGCGAACGAAGAGTGGCAAAAATGGAAAAATCTGCGCCGAACAGCGTTTCCCATTGTTACCAACACCACTGCCACAGCGCGGCGCGGCGCGGTGTGTCATTGTTTATCGCACGCCGTTCTGTGAAATATTATTTAACGCAAACTACCATTTATGTTTTGATTTAAAACAAACGCACAAAAGGAACGCAGAAAAAGCATCACGGCAAACAACAGCCAACCGCTAAATGCGTAGTGTTTTACGAGGGCAACGCGCACAATCAAACCATAATGCGCATGAGAAACGACATTACCCGTTTTATCGGAATCGAAATAATCAAATTATGCTCCGGTCATTATAAAAATCTCTCCGAGTGATTGATACTCTTTCTCGAGCAGTGCTGAAGAGCAGAATGAAATCGCCATTTTTTGCGCGAGCGCGCGAAATTTAATCAAACTTTACTCATTATTCTTGTCATTATTTAAGCTAACCACGTCGACGCGAAGTCGCTCATCGCGACGAGAAAAATCGAAAGAAAATCATGTCGCAAGAGGAGAAAATGTTAAATAAGAGAAACGCTGAATGCGGAACGCTACATTTTAATAATGAATGTATCATGTTTCATTTTCTTTTGTCTGCGCGGCGATTGCTATGCAAGGCTTTAATATCCTGATGCACAGCGAAGGCAGAAGGCGCGTGACACGGGCGGCTAAACAGGTGCAAAACAAATTCCCCGAGCCGCGTACATACCAACCGAGGTAGTAGTCGGCCGCTAACAAGTTTCAGTGAGAATGGGGCTGCTGCTGCAGTCGGTGCGGGGGATGAAGACGGTGGGCGGCGTACGGGCGGGCGTTGTCAGCTATAAGATTGTAAAAAAAAGAACGAAAGCTGACGGACACGTTAAGAATAAATGAAGTTTGCTACTTTTTCTTCTTCTTAACGTGCTCCTCTTGTTTGTTGTTGTTATATAGTTATTATTCCCGCTGGAGATAACGTCTTGACACACGTCGCCTCGCCCAAAAGAAGCAAAATGAACTTTGGCCGAGTTTTCGTTTAGCCATAAATGTCACACATTAAACAACATCTTTCAATTTTATCTAATCAGCCAATTAAGACTTATACGTTTATGAATACGCAATCAATGTGATTGCAAGTAATTTATTGTATAGATTACGGCTTGCATACAAGGTTTTTGCGGAATTAATACGAAATACTAAAATTATTGATAATTAATGTAAATGCATTCATCGAAGCGCGGCGCACAGCGTAGCCGTACAGCGCGGCGCGGCGTGTGGTTCGCAAAATGGATCAATATGAATTCGTTGTCGTATTTGTCCAGCGAATGAAAGACGACCGTTATCTCACCAGTCTGCCAGCCTCTGCATACTTAAATCTCTGACATTATCCATTAAAGCGCTTTTCTCATTCGCCACGAATGGCACTAATTAAACGCCGTCGAGGAGAGAGCATTCTGCATTCATTTTCCGCGAATGCATAAATTTCGAGATTAATTTATGTTTATTACATATGCGCGCGCAATTCCCATCTGCGCGCGCGAAAATGAAGCACTTATCGCCGCGACATGCCGACATATACGCGCATGACGGCATTAAATATTTAAATCGCATCGAATCGTGTCGTCTCGACTAATGTGCGCTTAATTTCAATCTAATTCTTTACTTAAGTAGTGCGTACTTATGATAATCATTCCATTATAACTCATAATTTATTATTTATTTGCCTACCTACATCCGAAGGGAAATACAAATACGCTTTCAAATTGCCTTCGAAGTAGTTATGTTTTATAATATATTTAAGTAGTTATTTCATTATTCAGTGTTCGTGCGTATAAAATGCGACTATTTCCATAGCATTAAATATCGCTGCATCGAGTGTAGTTGGTAGGTAGGCTGGGTAATTAAAGCGATTTTGCAATCGACTTCGTTTCATGCTGGATATAATAAATTTCCCACGACGCAAATTGAATGGCGTTCGTTCGCAGTTGTTAACATAATATCCACACAATTCTCAGCCACAGATAATAATCTCGCTCGATTTGCTAGGCGCATGTATGAGTGCTGTAGCGACAATCAGAGCAGCGCAATGCGAATCAATGCAAAAAGCAAAAACGAAAAAATGCAAATATGTATTACAAATCTAATTGATTGCGACAAGGGACGTGCGGAGTGTCAATCAACGTTATTGGCAACGCGAAATTGCAAATCATTGGCGGCTATTATTTCTGCATAAATCTATGTCACGAACTTCTTGTGCTGTTCACACTTCTCTACTCGTAGTCATCGATATCGACGAGTTGCAACAAAGAAATTCAATTCAAATCACTATTGTTACATTTACCGTTCATGACTTGTTTCTAATTAAAACTCGCAGCGCACGTGGGTACTCTTTCTCTCTGACAGGGTAAACGATCAATTTTCGAAATCTTTGATCTATTCATATTTCAATCGGGCGAAGGAAGGCATTCCGCGAATGTCGCACGCGAAACGAGGCAATTTGAGAGGCAGCCTCGGCTAGATCGTGGAATAGAAAGTGTATTAGGTTCCTCCCTCATGTCGATTGAAAGCGGTGCGCATTCGTTCGCGCCCTTCAAAGTCAACAATCAATCAAAAACGTTCATCACGCGCGCGCCCGCAGAGAGAGGCACATGTGTGCGTTCTTTCGTTTGTTCGATCGTTTCAATATTTGGCAGCCCAACATTCTGCATGTAACACCTGCTTCAATTACCTTTCCCCCGGCTTTCCTCGCATCCTTTCCGCCCTCCCACCCCGCACGCCTGGGCTCCTGGTCTAAAAACGCGTCCTAACAAATAATCCTGATTTCTTCTCGTATTTACCCAACACACATGCGTCCCAGTGCTTATCAAATTTATGTGTATACTAAATCCTCGCCGCCGCGCCGGTTTTTTACATTCCACTTGAGCGGGATGCGTAAATATTTTATTGGAAAATTCAATTCTCACCCTTATTATGTGCTTTTTTTGTCCAGTGCATTTTATGATTGGGACATACGGTCCGATGCGCAAAGCCCACCTGGAACAATACAGCAACGTATAAATACGCGCATTAATGAGTTTGTTTACGCACAGCTTATGAACAAGCAGCGAGCCGACGCTGAAAAGGATTTGCGCACGTCGACTGGGGAGGGTGTCGTCCTGAAGTCGATGATTTATTAAATCAATCGATTAAATATTCCATTTTGAATGCCCGCGAGTTGAAGGGCGGGACGGTGCGCGGTGGTTGGGTTTGATTTATTGCGCATCATTTGAGTGCGTTTTATTTGCCGTAAAACAATCGATTGCGGACGTCCTGCGTTAAATAATACCCTAAAATGGTGGAGTTGTTGATTTCGAATCCCCATTTATATTAATAATAATCACGGCAAGTAAACAAACAATTTAAGCCGCCGAGCAAAGGGGTTGGAAGGAGAGGAGAGCGCGCTTAGCATTGAAAACACGTCGAAGTGGTTCGCTCGCGAGGTGAATGGGGAGGTTGAAGGTTGGCTGCGAGCTCATCCTCTTCCCTTCAACACGACACCCATTACGCTTCTGGCTCGCTGGCATTGTGGCATTTGTGGCAATGAAATATTGCGCAATAAATTTCCGAATGCATTCGGAGCAAATTCATAACCGCCACCCGGCATTTTCCCCCGCGGAAAAGAGGACTCTTCACGATTATATATCGTTCGTTTAAAAGCTTTTATATTATATCCCAAGCACTCATCGGCAGTAGTGCACATACTAACATACATATAACATAGTCGCCACTGATTTCGGATCGGACTAATCGCCTCCGAAATGCTCCAGAATACACTGCGGCAGAAGGTGCTTCGAAGGGCGCGCACCTGTTCCTTGTGCGCAACTGTTCCTTCCTTTGCGTCGTTCTCTTGTCAGGTGGCTCTGGCTGCTGTATCGCATTGTGTTTGTAGAAACGGCCAGTTCCTCTTACCTGGTTTCGCTTTGACGAAGGGGTTACGCCGCAATGCGTCTGCAGCATGCCAAAAAGCACCCACGACGCGACGGCGATGTCTACGACGCGCGGTACGCGGTAGTATTGTTTCGCCAAGAATAAACAAGCAATTAGCGTGGGTAATTTGCGCTCGCGCGCTATTACGTTTAATTTAATTCACGTGTATGTTTGTTCTATTTCGCCATGGGAGCGTGCGCCTGCCTCCTCCTTCGTTGTCAACGTGGCTCTTTTTCCCTTCCCCCTACCGCAGGTACCTACATATATTTCGTAACTATTATTTATTTAGTTTAAACCAACATAGGTGTAAAGTATATTTAGACGTAAATTACTCACTGTAATGCCTACATGCCTAGCCTAAGTCAATATACTTGAGCATCATTATATTCAATCGCCTTTTTTCGCGCGATTAAAATTACAATAATACGAATATTATGCTGAGCGGAGCGCCTTGTGTAATTATAACACCTACACGGGGAATACTTAAGAGACCTGGGCGCGCGCGCGCGAAACTTTACTCATTTACGATATGAGCCGCCATTGAATTTACACACGCTCGCGAAGAAAGTGCGCCAAGCACTCGCCGTCTCCGGAGGGATACGAGAAGATAATGTTAAAAGTAAAAGAGTAAACAAAGCGAGCACGTAATATTCTCGTGCATCCACCTACCCAACCTACTTTTGCTCTGCGAGCAGCAAATTCTCATACAAATGCGCGTAAATATTGTCGGGGAAGCAAGCATATATTGTATACACTTCTTGGAGTGGTGCCTAACAGCCAGATGACTTGTAATTAAACTAATAACAAAGTTATTATAAGGATTTTGATGTTTTCTCTTTGCCGGCCGGTGGTATTGTCGTCGGTAGTTCTTCTTTCCCATACCAACACAGCATTCTTCCTACAAGTAACTAGCATATGTTTTGATTCTCCAACCCGGGCGTCGTTGTCTGCTCATGTAGTAACCCAGAAAGTTGGATCGTTCAAATGCGAGCGCAAGATAATCATTTTATGCGCACTGTAATCGAAATGATTGTGATTACGTCTTTGTTATACTGCGCCGCAGCCCATTGTTTTTGCTCCCGATTCTTTCTTATTGCCCGGCGAATTACAAGTCAATATAATAAGTAATTGTGTAACGATGGTATATACATAATCGTTGTGCGCCTGCATTCATTATTACCACCTGTTTAATTGACTCAGCACATTCGATACAATACGAGACGTGAGACGTGATATCGCTTAATTGATTGCGATCTCGACGCGAAAATCAGTCGAGTGCTCGACAAGGACTCGACTTGTTTCATGGTGCACCACAATTTGCTCGCACATTTAGCGGCGTAATACGTGAACAATTGACCGGATGTAATTCTTTTTAAGTTTTTGTCGTCCGGCGTTGACGGCGACGGTCGCCCGGTCGACGTTGGTTGGATGTAAGCAGTTTCTCGAATGTTGTTTCGATTGTTGGGGGGCTATGTGTGTGAATCGCGTGGAAGTGCGGTGAGGATTATTAGGCGACCACCGTCGGAACAATTGCCGTTTGTCGCGGGTGGTAGTGGGTGATTCAACCGGCGCGGCGGCGCGACGCCGACGGATGGACGATTCATCTTGATCTTAAAATCGTACCGTCAACTGCAACACGAGTCCTCGTATAAATAAGCGAGGAATTGTTTCATTTTAGTCATTAGTCTCGTTTGTTCTCGTATTTCAGCGAATTAATGATAGAAATTGCTGCGGCCAAACCCACTCAATTTCTGATTAATTTGTAAACAAATCGTTTTCTCTGTTTTTCGAGGGGAATTTCGATTTTATCTCAAAAATTAAGCTTACGTCATGCGGCACCATTTATAGTATAACTTCGTGAGGAGCGTTTGCGGGAGACGTTAAAACTAAAACTCGAAAAGTGAAACTCCACGCCACAGCGAGTGCGGTCGAGCGCGTAGGATTGAAATTAACATTATTAGAATTAGCCCATTTGCAGACGGCGAGTGTCTCGTAAAACCTACGCCAATGAATGGAACAGTCTTTCTTCGCGCAATAGCCAAGTCAAGTTTCCTTATAAAAATATCACACAAGTCACTTTGCGTTGTGCACGCGCACGAAATAATAATAAGTGGGTTACGGAACATGCTGGACATATGAATGGTCAGCTGGCCGTTGCTATTCACAAAGTGTAATTTGATATAAAATCATTAAATTAAATATGTTTCAAGCGCGTTAATTTGAATGGCATTTAATTAAGATGAGATTTTAATAAGATGACCTCTGGCTTTTGGCGTTTATCTTTAATTAGATCATAAATAAAATCTCTTTCTTCGAAGCGGGCATGTTAGCGCGACAGATATCAAATTTCGCCTCCTCGCGAATGCCATTTATAACGTCACCAATTTTTTTCTTCATTTCATTCGCAGCAGCAGAAAAACATAAGCAATATATAACAAACACATGTCTTTGAGACAAAGTTTTGTGCAATATGCTAAGATTACAAGAAAGGAAATAATAGTAATGTTTTCGTAGCAATATGCCCACATGTTTGCGGCCTACATCCATCCCATATCCATACCGCGAAACACTCAAATCAATCTCTGAGGACTTCCAGCGCGCACGGCAAAAAGCATAATTTATGCTCATAGTACTTCACTTAATAGTTGCCTGGCGTGTAACTAATCTAATGTTAGTTCTCACCTTTTTCCAGCTGCGCGTTGCTGCGCGTCGATGTCTAATAAATGTTGTTTTATGCATGTATGAAGAGATTTCAAGAAGTTGTCGACGATCGTGGGCGTTTATTGCACACACACTAGAGATGCCCACGTTTACTTTCTTTATTCAAATGTCAACGCAATACTCCTTCTTGGATTTGATTAAATAACTACGTACTAAATAAGTCTTGGGTTAGAGGTTGTTTTTGCGTGCAAAAAAGCCCAAATAGGGGCGCTAAACTGTGCAACCCTTTTATTAATCATAAAAGTCTACTCAGCGGCGCTGATAAAACATTAATCGGCTAAGCCTCATTTAATCCTTCCTGCCGAGCGGTGCCAGTGTTGCACTCGCGATAAAATGCACACACACACACCAATACGGGGACTCATCTCTGTGCGCGTAATTTGTTTTTCGGCTGCGGCAATGTTGCGTTTAATAAACGACGCCATCCAACAACAAACAACTTCACCCTTTCGAAAAGGGCGACCCTCCGGCCAAAATCGGCCTCGCGTACCTTTCTCATCGACGCCGAACGTCATCTGTGACGACAGACGACATATTTGCGCGCGGGGCCGCCCTTGGATTACATTAACCCTCGCGCGTGGGGTCGTTGAACATATTATTTAGGCTCGCATGCGCTTGATGATGGTTATTCGAGGCGTCTTCATTCGCATCCAGCCTCCCCCACATTTCATTACTTCACTACTTCACAACATCGTACATCACAATAATTGATAGTGTCGGATATTGTCTAGCGTCCCGACCGACGCCGTTATCATTGCGCTGCGGTGCGCCCCCAAGGCGCCAGCTACCATCCTTCCCCCCGCGATCGCACGAGCGCTTGTTAATGTAAAATATAGCAAAGGGTTGCTTGCGCCCACACATCAACCCCTATATGTTTAGCCTCACCTGAAGTGCGGCGGCGCTGTGCACTCGTTACGCAACACAAGCCGCGTTCTGCTGCATGAATTTCACGACGCTCGTCGCAGGCAGCATCGTCGATATACTTTCAGCTAACAATGACTATAAAGTGCGGTTTGTACTCGAATGCGGATGGATGGATACACCACCTGCAACCCTTTCAGCCGCTCAACCCCCCCAAGTATCAAACCGAAGTCATTATTTGTTTACCACTTGCGCGTTGCGCGCCATCGACAACGGAGATGTATTTGATGGCTCCCCATCCTCCTTTTAGTGGCGGGGTGGGTTTTCTACTTAACGTTGTTTCTTCCCGTGACAGCCTCCTGAGCTGCTCAAAGTCCTGCCGCTAAAAATGCTAAGTTATTATCGTTTTAATACGCAGCGTAAACTAACAACCGAGGCGCCGGTGTTTTTTTTTTCTTCGGGGTTTTTGCTTATATTTTAAATGGCAAAAGGGATTTAATCTCCCTCCCTCGTTGCAGCAGCAGCAGCGGTCGTGTCGTGTCCTGGATGCCACTTTTTCGCCGTTGAGAGTACTTTTTCGTTTTTCTTCTTCCGTCCTTCGCATCGTAAAAGGGCGGCGGGGACTATCTATCCATCCCGCCACCACCCGTCGCCGTCGCCGAAGAGCAGAGCTCAGGAGAGATGAGTAAGGAACGGCGACGGCGGCGGCTCCCCAGACGTTACGCCCGAAATTATTGTTCTGATGCTGCG
This sequence comes from Myllaena sp. GC000078, assembly GCA_030264135.1. Lineage (NCBI taxonomy): Eukaryota > Metazoa > Arthropoda > Insecta > Coleoptera > Staphylinidae > Myllaena > Myllaena sp. GC000078. Next base: position 10,098 of record JARJDR010008104.1, on the reverse strand, counting down.
AAAGCCCAGGGAGAGAGAGCCGCCTTTGCCCGCGCTGCAGGCGAAACTACGATTCGAAATCGGGCTAAGCTGATTATGTGCTCGTATTCGAGCATGAGTAATTAAGTACGCTATTAGGATGTAAATACCCGTGCGTTTGGAATTGCATGCATCGGCGGCAGTGGTGGCGGGTGGTGGTGGTGGATGCCAAGCGGACGGGCGGTTTTTGGGTATCGTTTGTGTCGGTGTCGGTGGTGGCGCAGAGTTTTGTTAAGGAATTTTCTCTCCCTTCCGCGCGCGCTCTCCCCGAAAAAGCCGCCAGCCGACCGAGGCGACGGTTGACGACGATGGAAGGTACGCCAAGCGTGAAATAACAAAGTCAGGACAGGAAGAGGGCGGCGGGATTTTAAATACTCTTTAATGCTTACTTATTTATGTTCAAATTCAGTACATTACGCTCATCAAGCGGCGCAACGGCGGCGGTGTGCGCCCTTGGCTTATATTTTCATATGTCACCGGATTACGTGCTTTAAAATTGCACTTACGTAATACCCATCAAGGAATAACATTCATTACCATATTGCAGTAAACTTAAAATAGAAATGAAATAAAAACGGATAATAGGATGTGGGATACAATCAGTAATAAACTGGTTTTCTTTTTCATGTCCTTCGTGCTCTTGATTACACACACAAATTAAATCTTGTCGAGAGCGTTATTTGATTATAATATCAGATAATTCAACGGGAAGCCATAAAGCAATGATGCGTTACGTTACGTTACAATTTCCATCTCGTGTGTCGATAAAATCCAGCTGCGCATTGCGTTACATTTATAATACCGACTTTAAATAACATTTTAATATGTTTCGGTTTTCAAGCACTAATATGCAGTTTTACACACTGCCTTTAATTGACTTATGATGTGCATATTAAGTTCATGAATAGGTCTGAAATGGAGGACATCAGGAAATGTAGTGCGTATTTAATTTAAATATTATAATTTAAATTTAATCTATTGGTTCCGCTTTCATCTTACGCATGGAGTAAGATTAAATTACCCGATGAAGAAGATGAAGAAGTTGGTTGAAGTGATAAACAACCAATCGAGACCGTCTCCTCCTTTCTTGTACAGAGACAATATTTTTGAGATATGTTACTGCCAGCAACAGCCAACAATCAGCATCCATCTTCTATTTTTTTTTCGTTTCGCACCAGCTGCAAAAGTATTACTTTCGCATTCGGAACCTACCACTATTGGCAGCCGTTGGCGCGGCATTCGCGATTGCCTCATCTTCATTGCATTGTTGTATTCCAAGTCGTGCGGCGGGGGTGGAAAGGAAAATGGCGGGAAAAGCAGGCGACCGACGCCAATGCCAACCAACACTGCTTCTGGGTATAATTTTACGAGTATCACCCACCAGCACCAGCAGAAGCAACGACGGCGCGGCGTGTCAATTTCGAACAAGCGCACACATAAAATATTTCCTATTTCATTTCGTTTCATCTCCTCTGAGTGCCAGCCAGAGCCAGCCAGTTTTATTTCACTTCTTTTTCGGCTTCCCGGTTACCAACCCAGTAGTGTCATCGTCGAGCTTTTTTTTCTTGTCCATTGCGTCGTAAAATTTGTATAGTCATCGCTTCATCATGTTGCATTTGTCTCGAAAGAAAACAAAATAGGCAATATGATTACCTATAAATGATATGTTTTCATATTTTTTTGAATGTTTATTATTGCTATTGCGAAATGGATTAATTGAAACTGAGTTCATTTCCGTTCGTCATTCATTTGGTTGTCTAAACACGAGACAGGTAGGCAGTGCGGGGCTTTAATTAGCGACTTTTATGATTTCATTCATTGCGTTTCATTCATGACTTGATGGATGTAATAATGTGGAACAAAAACGTGACTCGCAAAAAAATAAACATACACAGCGCAGTAAGCCAATTGGCCGGCGTGCAAGAAGACCATTGAACGGACGGACGGACGGACGCTGTGTTGTATCATTTAAACTCTTGTGGAATTATTCTACCTGTATCTCTGGGACGAACAAGAAGATGATCAAGCGGATCGATTCCCCTTCCTCGCAGTGCAGCCCAGCGCTTTAAAAACGAAATCAAAGCAACAGCAAAACAGCATCGCAGTCGCGGCACAACCTGGTGTTTATATCTATTCCATGAAGACGAGAAACAGGCTTGGTCGTCGTGGTCGCGAACGACTTACTTTTTGTTTGCTACACAACTCTTCTTCTTCTTCTCTTCCTTCATTCTCCACCGCTGCGCAGCTCGGCCTTTTCCTCGTCGGCTGTAGTTTTTTATAATTACTCCAATAATTCCCTTTCCACCTGTTCCCGAATCTGTTTGAGAGCGCGTTCGCTCAGCAGGGCATGCGCCGTCCATCCGACATCCGTTGCCCTTTGCCGCTCTCTCCTCCGCCACTTGCGTTGCACCTGCCGTTTTCTTCACGATCAACAACCTGTATTCGAGTGGAACTTCTTTCGTGCGCCGCGCCGGTTGACGGGAGGAAGTCGCGTATGGAGTGTAGTACGAAGCGCAGAAGAAGTAGGAGTGCGAGCAGCCGCTACTCACTCCAGTTGTGTCTTAAGTCGCTCGCGCGCGCCATTGCATCCCATCGTCGACGCACGTTATTCGTCCGTCAGCCGCGGTGTGCGTCGTATCGCGGGCGCGCGCAGCCGAACGAATCATCATCATCTCATCTCGGGAGTATCGGACAAAATTCGCGTGAGAGCTGCTTGGGATTTATTTACGTGCGCGGGAGCTGAAAATAAAACACACAACAGACAACACGTGTGCAAAGCAACATCTGCATCAAGTGCATCGTGTAAACACTTCAACATATGCATATATTGCTGAGAGAGCAGCGATTACATGCTTTTTTGTGCGTGCGGTGATATTATATATTTAAACGACATTCATCTCTCCCACGTGGTGTGGTGGTTTATATCATATCTTGCGGTGTGGTGCTGCGCTGCGCTGCGCTTGCTGGCCGGAGTCGTTTTTGACAGATCGGCGCAAGAAGACTGACGACGAAGCCGAGCGCAGAGCTTTTGCAAAACAGTTTCGCAAACAACCCAACCACCCACACTATCCACCGCATACGCGGTTATTACGGATTTCCTCCGCGAATTGTTATTGTTGTGCTGCTGCTTTTTTGCTGCGCTCAATCTTTGCCGCTTGAACGGATTCACTTTGGACTTGCAATTAACTCTCCTGCATGTGCGCGAACCAACGTCGAACGAACATGAAATTGTGATTAATAATCGATGTTTCTTCAGTGTGTAGTGTATGTGTTTCTTGTGCATTACGAACAATCGAAACGGATATAATACTTGATAGATTAAAGGTAATTGCATTGACCATCTATATTGTACTCCTACGTGTCGACTAGTTTGTTTCAATTAAGTATTGCAAATGTAGCAATAAATATCAAACATTTAAGGGACTGCGTCCGTTTCATTGTATTGCTAATAATGAGGCGTTAAGAAACCCACTAAACACCAAACGAAAGGCGGTTTTTTATTGCAAAGGGCATTTATTTGTCCACAACGCGCGGCTGGTGACTTTTATGATCGGCATCGCCGTTGTGTGAAATGAATAATACCTCAGTAATACATGTTTCAAATATAATGCACGCCCTGTAATCGAATCGAGGGCACAAAATATACGTTGGGCATTGCGTCGCATCGGACCGGAGTATAAGTAAAAATGTATTTCCAAGTTTTGTCTTTTGTGTAGCAACGAAAGAGCTCTTTCGTCTCGTTGACTTTTCGCCTTCAAGGCACGTCTAGCTTTTTCTTCGTCTTCTTCTTCTTCTTCTAACGACCAAACACGCAGTTGAGTCTACTTAAATACCCCCTCGTTCCTCCCGCTCAGGTTCGCCGCGAGAAACACATAAAACTGTTTATGTGGTGTGTATTAAAACACCCCCAGCTTAATACTTTCATTAGATAAAACCCCTAACGCGACAAAAAGGACGACACACGACGAAGCACTTCTAGCAACACCACAGCAACGCAAAAGAAATCATAATGAGTCTGGAGGAAGAAAATCCACATAAATTTGATTATCTCAATATTATTATGATAATGTTTTTGTTGGGCGGGGGCGCTGTTGGCGTTGATTACATTCGTTTCGCTCTTGTAATACCAAAAAAAACTCTACAATTTTTATACGGTGATTAATATTTATGTGCAGTTAATGAATGAAGTTTCGTTATTACTGCTAAAGTTCAGCGCAACTTTTAGGATATTATCCTTTTTTCTACGACCTTTATAACGAGTGGAGTAGTTTCGGGTCAGGTAGCAAGAAAACGAGTCAAACTAAAACTAAAGGCGGAATGGAAATAATTACTTTGCGCTCGATAACAAGTCGCACACCACCGCAATCGAAAGCGATGGAATTTCAACCGAATAAAACAGGCGGCACACACCACCTCTCTTCTCCTCTTCGGCGATCGTATTGTACACTATGTATGTATCCTCGATGGAATTCGATCGTTAGGACCGCTGCTTCCCACTATTGACTTCGGAAACACCTACCTACCCGACGCGTAACGATGAAATTCTCTCTCGCTGCTGGCCAACCACTAACACGCGAGCGTCATTGATGTCCTTCCGATGGAAAAGGCGCTTTTCTCTCGCACGTGCGTTGCGATATCGAATTGGTTTCGCTTAGGCGGTTTTCTTTTCAACTGAGCGATCTCCTCGCTGCTGCGCCGGGGATTTTCACACGCTCTCGTTTTTCGTCCCGCGCTGCAAAAAAAACCATAAGCACACGACCAAAAAAATCGCTCGTGTTCACCGGGCGGCGGCGGCGCCTCGTTGAAATGTATATTGATTTCGGCTTTTTCTCCGGCCCGTGTTCCATCACACTTCACTTTGGTTTTCACCGCGCCCCTAAAAAGACATTTTGTGTAATGAGGGAGTCGTTTTCCGCTCCTCTACATATCACACACACCTACCCTACGTTCGTTGGTTCGTTCGCGCGAAATGATAAAAGGAAAAATGGAAAAATGCTCGACGGCTAAAAAGAATCTCCTTCTGTGTGTCGCCTAGCTCAAGTTTTCCAAATCTGCTCGGCAGCTGCATATGTGATATGCTTTATACCACACCAGTATGTGTCAGACTAGCCGAAATAACATAGAGTTGACAATTTGCGCTTAAATGACGCCGCTTGACTGCGACTTTCAACGCCTTCTTCTTCTTCCTCGGATTCTTCCCCGAACGGTGGCGCCGAAACGCTTGGCAATTTATTTTTATTTTATTAGATCGCCGCGCGAGTGACGAGAGTCGTGGCTGCACAAACGCTTTTTGCGGTTTTTTGTTGCTCTCGTTCTGAAGAGTGTCTTCACACTTCACACGAGCGATAACAAGGCATTTCCTTCTTTGTAGTGTAAAACTCCACTGCTCTTGCAAGGAAAGAAAGCGTGCACGGGCGTGCACACAAAGTAATAATATATCCCCCTGGAGGTGCGACCAACATTGTGTGTATGTTTTTGGGAGAGTTGGCGGGGGAGTGGGATGCAGTTCGCCAATCGTAAAACTCGCCGCTTCCGGCATATCCCATCCATCAGAAGCGAACCCAGTGCCCTGTGCGCATCATGATGTCCGCCAGCCAGCCAGCCAGCCACCCAGCCAAATCTGGTGATAAATGTGTTGTTTATTCTGGCCGAGCGACTCTTTATCTCTTCGTTCCGTATTCCCTCAAATGCAATTTTTGATAGCTATCTGAGCGTGTTTATTGTGGAGATATACACTTTTCGGCAAAGGGGGGGATCTCATTTTCCCACCCCATTCCACACGTTGTGAATCGTATAAAATGATCCGTCTCATTTTCGAATCCACGCGCCGGATATTGCAATTTTGCTTTAAATTCGCAACCGTAAACCGCAAACAATCATCTTCTTCGCCTCCACTCCCCCCATTCCGGGCGTCTCACGCATGACAGCAACATAATAAAACTGACGGTTGCATGTTATCTCCATGCGTCCTAGTTCTGCGCATTACATTTTATTTCATTTTTCCTGCACGCCGAGTGAATTTTTATGCCTAACTACAAACTACATATAATAAATTTAACACGCCAGCTATAATACCTGTCGTATAGTGGAAAATTAATAAACTTGCAACCTATATCCTTGTATGCTTGTGTAGCGCAAGGGAGGGAGGTGGAGGGCGGTTTACGATGGTTTTCTTTCCTCGTCGTCAATTTTCCAGTGCAGAGGACTAGTGTGTAGCGTTGCTACTGCTACTACTTATCGTCGTTGGTTGGTGAGTGCCCGCGTATAAAATGCGCGCTATCGCAACGCAACCTTTTATGCCGCACGGCCCCCTCTATTAGCATAGCAGCTCTAATCTAAAATTTCGTCCTCGTCCTCGTCCTCTCCGTGCGCTCTCGTTGCTAGCGAACGACCTCGTAAAAAATGAGATTAGGGTAGCAAACGATGACTCTTGGTATCGTCCACTACCACCCACCCACCTCCTCTCGCGCTCAAGCTCGGCACTATCACAACTCTCTATCGGACGATATTTGCTAATTATCGCATTAATTAACGTTTTATATTCATGAGCGCGCGCGCATGTTATCTCAGGCGAAACATCTAAACATTGTCGTTGGTAGTCGAGTGGATAAAATGCCATCGCCATCCCCCCATGATCATCATCATTGTTCTCTCCCCTACTTTTCATGTTTTGTTAAATGCTTCATTGTTAACCTTTTTATATAACTAATAACCTAGTCAGTAATTTACTTTAAAGTTACAGTCCTATCACTCGCGGTAGACAATCACAAGTCTAGAATATTATTTCGATTCGCGACACTATTCACGATCCATTTTGAAAATTGCATTACCCAAACAAATTCAATCTACGCGCCGCAGAACGCGCCGTTCTCTCGCTGGTACTATTATTTTAAAACCGAAGTGAACCACATCGCGTTCGTTCGTTCTCGATTATGTGCGCCAAACGTTCACTTGCCGTGCGTGCCATGTGCCGAGCACGTACACAGGATGTCGAAGCGTTAAAAATCATGCGGTACTGTTAATCCTGAGCGGCGCACTCGTGTTGGTGCGCAAGAACTCGATCGAACTCGTGCAGGAATCCCAATCGCATTGCAATTCCGCGTTGGTCTCTTTCGTTCACTTCGACCAAACATAAAGACGTAGTATGTAGCCATGCATCATCTTCCTCCTTGGCTAACTGGTCTGATTAGCTTTATCCCTCTACCTTTACGATTAGCAATATTATGAAGTATAAATATTGCGAAACGAGTTTGCGCAAATCGATTCGCAACGGTAGATTGAAATATTTTCCGCATAATTTTCGAAACTCGATTTTCTTGGCGAAGAAAAACTGGACAGGTCTGCATACCAGCATAGTTTGCAAGCAGTAAAAGTGCGCTTGGGCGGTGATCTGAATTCAAGTCTAACAGCTAGTGTCGCGTCGCGCTTATTGAAATTAGCCATCCAATATGCATATTTCTGTGTATGCTAAAAATAACATCGCTCTTGCATGGTATGTCCAGCACGCCCTTTTCACTCCACTTCTTTTTTTGAGACTCGATTTGTGCAAACGAGCACCTGCCACACGAACGAACGATAAAGCTGTTGTTGCACTGTTGCGGCACGTTGTTAAAAAGTGCAAATAAAAGGAAGACGACGGCCACAAGCACTGCTCGCACAATTCGTGCAAAACTGAAAAGGATTGCTGGTCCAGACATGCGAAATACAGAGCACACTTCAGTTGCATGCAGCGCAGCAGGTATCATCTTAAAGGCTAAATTTAATTAATTTTTGATTATTCGCCAATGCTGCTAAAAATAGCCTCGGGCGGTAATCATCGCCCCGTCTGGCTCTGGATATGATGTACTTGACCTTCGGTAACAATTGCATACCGACTATGATTGCGTGCGTATGATTTTCGTTTCGCATGCCATGCGTAATGTGGGTTGTGCCAATTAAACAACCCCGCGCTCGCGTGTGCGTCCGTCGTCACTTGGAAATGATTCCATGCGGGGTTATCATCATTGCATTCACATTTCGATCCGAAACATGCGCACCAGCGCCGTTTGATTGTCGCGTGGCGCGGCCGCTAATGAGATTTGCAAATTATCGCTCGGTGCGTTTACATTCTTCGCAAATGACGCGCACGCTGGTAAATGTCCTAATAATCAGCTTGCTAACTGCATCGATATAAAAAGAATGCAATAAAATTGCGAAATAAAAATCTGTACGTTTGCCAAAACAAGGCTTTGTTTATTTAAAATCCAATTTATTTTCGATAACAACATATTTCGCGCTCATACATTGAATGACGCTGTTGTTTATTTTGGCGTGCTGGGGGGTTGGTAGGGGAGTATATTTATTTTTGCATCGCTAACGAGCCAATTTCGCGAATGCGATGAATAATCGAAAGGCACTTAATTATGGCTGAAAGGCGAAACGCACCCGCGTTGCACCCCGGAGGGCGAGCCGCGCATCCTTAGCGGTGCGAAAAACGAAAGATCCTACTGGTCCTACGTCTAAATGATGGAAATAAAAATGATTATCTCTTTATCCAAGTCCGCTGCGCTGCGCTGCGCTGCGGCGTCGATTTGCCATTCTCTTTTTGTCGTCTGCCGTGGCGGCGTATTTTTTTCCTTTTGCGCCGTCGTAGTATCATTCGGCCATTATTTCTTATTCCATCCTGAAAGGCGCCGCGAGTATTTCTTGCTATTTTATTTAACAAAAGCACGTTTTTCGGCTCGCGGCTGAACGGCGGCGGCACCGGCGGCGCGATGAGATAACGTGATTGCTAATTTAACATTTTCCGTTTCTTGCGTTTCGTTCCATTTCGCTCTTCATTTTTTCCTTTTGGTGGGTGCGCTTCGTTTCCTACATTTCATTTACGCGCTCTTTAACTTTTTCGTCTTCATTTTACACATGCGTACGGCTACGGCGGATCCAAATGAAATTATTTGAGTGTGAAAACGAATCGCATTGATTGGAAAGCCAGAGCGCCGGTGCAGTTGTAAAAGTTGGAAACTTATTCTTTCTCGCTATGGAAAACTTCCTTCCTTCCAAAACAGGACACTCGCTTTAAATTGTTATAAAATACCTGTTTTTCCCGCAGCAATTACATCATTTTTAATTACATTACACCACGAAATTAAGAAATCGTCCCTCCTCCTCTTGTAGTTGTCTCTTGGGCGCTTCCGGTAGACGCGAAGGCTCATGAGAGAATCACCTCACTCACAACAATCACGCACGCACCCATTTATAGACACGTGAGCATCCAATACATGCACGCTTCGACGCGCATACAAATCGCGCGCTAATGAAGAAAACGTCCAGCCATTAAGCATAAAACAATATCATGCGGCGCGCGCTTCCTCTCCACGCGCGTGTCGTGTAATTTTTTTTAATACACTTCTCATTCGGTGCGCTGCCCTCGACCTCTGCTTCTCTACGCGTTCATCATGCACATAAATTGAATGAAGCACAAGCAATTGTATGGGCGATGGCTTACAAATTTCTCACACACCAGAAAAGAAGAAGCAGTGCACGCGCGCGCGCGGAGGCCAGGGGTGAGAGGCAGCAAAGGTGAACCGCATAGTAAATGAAGAAGAAGAGGGAAAAAAAACCGACGAACTCTGTTAATTCTTAATAATTACAAATCGTATGTATCGCCGCCGACGATCTTGTTCTCATGAACTTCCCCATTATTGTGTGCGTTCGCCTGCTGCTTCTAACGCGCAACCGCGAGTACATCGTGATGGCGAGTGCTATATTTAATTAGCATTTTCTCTTCCGAGTAATTAATTCGATGCGTTTTTTTTGCTATGCTCTTGCACTTGAACGCTAGTGAACGTTAGTGTTTTTCAGTTTATTCAAATGAAATTGTGCGCAACGAGATTGCGATAAATTTGCAAATGTTTCTGTCCGTTGCGAATAGTACGAAACAAGTTCGTTTTCTTATTAAAGATTCAAATTGGATGCGCGATGTGACTGATAATAATAAGCTGTTGACGTGTTGGCTTTTACATAATTTCCATCGATTCAATTAGGATGAGTGAATTTTGATAGGTTTCGATGGGAAATGATAGTTGATTACGAAAAGCTTTT